>JAOSBL010000004.1:5921275-5933515 GCA_027568915.1 Erythroxylum roraimae | reverse complement strand
CTTTTAATTGCTTTAATTGCATGATTCAACTTAGGCTAGTCTTAGGATCATTTTCTGAAGTGATTCCGTCGAGAGAGACGACCCGAGGTTCAGCTTGCTGCAATCTTGGAACATTTTATTTTGACCGATTTCCAAGGTCGATTTAATTAATCGAACGACAGAGCCGCGATCACATGGACCAACATTCTTGTTCAGCACTTATGCTCATGCTTTACCCTTCAAAGAGGAAGAACTCCAGGACTTTTGCAGCTTACAAGTGCACTCACTCCTTCTCCTTGAGGTACTCTATTACAAAAGTTTATAGATCTACTTTTTCATGTGATTGTTTGCCCCTTCCATATATTAATTGATTCTCCATGATGAGGCTAGATTAGGGCAGACTATTTCAGACTGTATGGTACATAGGACTTTCTCTCTAATTCCACCAATTAAAGAGGATAGAACCTCATTTTTAGAGCGTGCAATATTTTGAAAAGACCTGATATTTCTCTCTCACCAAATCTCCTTGATTGAGGAGGTGAAGGATATATATATATATATAGGACCGTGCAATATTTTTAAAAGGCCTGATATTTCTCTCTCACCAAATCTCCTTGATTGAGGAGGTGAAGGATATATATATATATATATATATATATATATGCTTGTTGTAGTTAGGAACGTGGTTCAGCTTCAAAAGCCAATCAAGAGCTTCCATGAAGGTGATACCTGCATTGACAAAACACAAATCCTGAATCTTCTCCCATATAAACTGGAAGAAGGGACATAGGAAAAATAGGTGGATCCTTGATTCTTCCTTTATCTCATAGAGGACACAAGTAGAATTAGTAGACATGTTGTACATTATGTCCATTATTCTTAGTTTATTCAGCACAGCAAGCCATAAAAGAATGGAGTAGATAGGCATGAGTGACAAATAATAGGAAACCAAATATGCCTTGTATTATTCTGATTCTGTTAATTTCTGAATTTTGTAATGTTGAAGGTGTTTGGAGGTAGATTGATACATTAAAATGTGTCATTTCTTCCTAAGTTAGGATAGTAATTGGGAATAAGGAGCTGCAAATCTGAGGGAATATTCCATTGGCCCTCTAGGATGATAGAATTCACTTTAGAGTTGATAAGAATTCCATTCCAATACTGAAGAGCTTCAGGAATTCTATTTAGGGAGCCCTTTACCAATCCAATTATCAAACCAAAAGTAAGTCTTGTTCCATTTCCAACCTTACAAAACACTAAAGGTTCTAAGATAGATCTTAACTTCAAAACTTGAATCAAGGACCAAGAAAAGGAAGGTTTTAGAGGAATAAACCAAAGGTTGGATGTTTTAAGGATATACCTATGGAACCATCTAATCCATAAATATTTTTTATCTAAAAGGATGTTTCATAGATTTTTTATCAAGGCTAATCTATTAAAGGTTACAATAGAGGTCAATCTTAGACTCCCTTCTTCTCTTCTTTTACATACTTATGACCATTTAACCTTAGCAAAGTGGCTGTTTGAGTTTAAGTTCTCCCATAGAAATCTTCTAAATAGCTTCTCGATGGTTTTAATGACTCTTTTGGCTAAAGATATGTTGGAAGACTAGTAAACATGAAGGGAATTCAGGATGGATTTGACAGGTTGCAATCTCCCACCAAAAGAGAGAACCTTATTAGATCACAAACTCAATCTCCTCTGTATTTTCCTATTAAGGGAAAGTATTCAAAGAATTGTATCCATTTTGTGGTAATAGGTAGGCCCAGATAAGTCAAAGGAGCTAACTTCCTACTCATACCTGTGATTAAAGATATCCTATTTCCATCATAGCTGCACTGACAGCTAGAATGAAATGGCTCTTTTTAAGGTTCACCTCCAAACCTAAAAGGTCTTTGAATAAAGACAGTTTCGAGATGAACAGTTCAATAAATTTACTATGGGCCTTGGAAAAAAAGCAAAAGATCATCCTCAAAGTATAAATTAACAAGTCCTACCCTCTTGCATTTGCTATGAAATTTGTAGTCTTTGCTATTACCTACTCATTGGTCACTTGAAATTCTTAAGGAGTGTTTATGTATGTAATTTGTTTATTTGTGACTAAATATGATATCTCATATATGATTGAAACTGAGTGTTAATAAAAACAATGTATGATAGTATAGGCTATACTAGAAAATTTAAATTAATTGGAAGTTCGGAAATAAAATCTAATGGAGTTAATAGAATAAAAGAATAACAAAATTTTAAAGCTATAAAAGTTTGGAAAAAATTTAGTAGTTCTTGAATTTTGCAAGAAAAAGGAAGATTAATAATGGATAATAACAGGGGGAAATTAAAAGACGTAAGCTTACTAGTTTTAACCTTATTTTTCCCCCCAAACTGTGAGGCATTTCTTTGTTTCTCTTCTTTCTGTCAATTTACAAAGCCTAAGATGAAAATCCAGTTCTTCAAGTCTATATTTGAGCGCCCTTTTCTGTCATCCATCACCACTCGATCCAAAACAACATCAGCCCAGTATGTGGCATCTAGGGTTAGAGATGCTACATTTGAGAAATTAATGGACAAGCACAAGAATCTCGTTAAAGTCACTACCATCCAGGACTTGATTCTTGCTAATCCCGCCAAAAATCCCCAATCAGTTTCTATTGATTTCCTCTCTACCCTCTCCTAAAAGCTCTACCTCAATCGTGGTGCTCCAGCCTTTCTCCGAAGATATCCTCACATCTTTCGTATCTTTTATAACCCATCTACCTTCAACACTTTTTGCAAGTTGACTGACACTACACTTGAAATAGCTCGCACAGAAGCAGAGGTTATTGATGCTAATTTGCCTGTTGTTCTTGACCATTTGGTACGCCTTTTGTCTATGTCTACATCCAAATGATTGCCACTTCGTTCTATTTTCAAAGTCTGGAGGGGGCTGGGTCTTCCCAATGATTTCGAGCAATCTGTAATATCTCAAAACCCCTAAGCTTTTAGGCTTACTGATGCTCATGAGCCTAATAAACATACTTTGGAACTAGTTGATTAGGTTCCTAGGAATAATTTTATATCAGCAGTTGAGAATTGGAGAGTGTTGGAATGTTGTAGAGAGGATTGTAATCTTGACATAATAGAGCTTCGATTTAGTTTCAAACATGTATATCCTCCAGGAATGAGGTTGAGTAAAACCTTCAAGTCCAAGGTTAAGGAATGGCAGAAGTTGCCATATGTTCGGCCGTAAGAAGAGTTTGGAGAAACAAAAAGGTCGAAAATAGGACTAAAAGAGTTAGAGAAATGAGCAATTGCAATTGTACACGAGTTCTTGAGCTTGACAGTGGAGAAGATGGTGGAAGTGGAACAGATTAGCCGCTTTAGGAAATGGTTTAGGATTGAGTTGAACGTAAGGGACTTATTCTTGGATCATCCAGGTGTCTTTTACTTGTCAACCAAGGGTAAGAGACATACTGTGTTTTTGAGGGAAGTGTATGAGAGGGGTTGCTTAGTTAAGCCTAATCCATTGTGCAACGTTAGGAGAATGCTTTTTGATCTTGTTGCTCTGGGACGTCGTGGTTTGTTGACGAGTGACTCTGACGATTGAGTATGAGATTTCACATCATTATAACCATGGTTGGTCGTTTGCATTGGTTTTGGCTTGCTGTAGATCATTTACTTGGTTGAGCCTAATCCAGTATACAATGTTAGGAGAATGCTTTTTGATCTTGTTGCTCTGGGACGTTGTGGTTTGCTGACGGGTGACTCTGACAATTGAGTATGAGATTTCACATCATTATAACTGTGGTTGGTCGCTTGCATTGGTTTTAGCTTGTTGTAGATTATTTATTAGTATCTCATGCCATATTGTGTGATAAGTACAAAGTTACATCGAATGGATATAATTTTGTATATCTTTTCTCAAGGTGGAAGGTAGGAACAAAATAAGCTGAGTTGTTGGCTAACTTTCAAAAGTATGAAAGTGGTGGAGGCTGGAAAGCACACCAGAAGCTCTCTTGGTGTATGGGGATGGGACCATAGTCTTGCAATCACTAAACAACATTTTTACACAATGTTTTGGAGCCAACAGGAGTTATCAGTTGACTTCATGGGAATGTGGAAGGCAGAAGGTTGAACATCCAATTAAATTCCAAGCATGCCGGTGGAACAAGTGTGTAAAACAGATGTTGATCCATGCAGGCAGACGGAATCATCCATAACTGATACTAAACTTTGGAACGTTGAGAGATATCATAATAAGATTCAATTTTTTGAATGTTCTTGATAGCAGAACATAATGTCCTGGATGAAAAATCCACAAAAGTCTTAATATAAAGAAGTTTCTCTCTGATTACACGAAATTTGGAGCTACAATTTTGAAGGTGTTCATAAAACTTTACCTTCCCATGCCTTGAGAAACATTACGGGCAGTCTTGTGTTTGTTGAATGAATGGTTCTTAAATGTTAGAAAGTAGTTAGAAAGAACTCTGGTTTTGCATTTACTGAGTAAGAGGTGGCGGGGACTAGATTCTCCATGTGAGAGCTATTCCTCTACTATAGTGGGAGTTCAATTGATTTGTATAAGTTGTTCTCTTATGCTAGCTACGATAAACTCTATAATAGAGGGTAGGGAAGTAGTCTTCTGATCAAAGCTTCTGTAGTTTCTCTCTTTCCAAATTTCTTGGGTGCATGTGGCAACTGAGATTAGGATCACTACTTTATCAAATTTTGACCCATGTAGAAGGGGTAACTCAATAAGAAAGTCATAAAGATTGTTCGAAATTGGATCAGCAGTATTTAGTCTTGAGATTTTATCCCAAATTTCTTTAGAGTAATCACACTAAAAAAAAGATGGTCTCTAGTCTCTTCCTTAGATTACATAGGATGCACATCTTTGAGGAGAGCAGGAATTGCAGCCTATCCATTGTGTTGAGTCTATTCAACATTGCTAGCTAGAGCAGAAAGCTTATTTTAGGTCTAAAGACCTTGTTCCAAACCATAAAGTACCATTCCACTATATTAAATAGCCCTTCCCTCAATTTCTTAGCTTCCTTTAGCGTCATTTTTGAAACTGGAACCCCTTTCCATAAATAAGTGTCCTCCAAGACTTCTAAACTGTGGAATGGACAGAAGTCTAATTTCATTGGTTGACAGTGACCAGCTTCCATTTGTAATAATTTCGTTGAGCTTTGTATTCATAGGAAACCTTACCAGTAAGGTTCTTACCATTTGATTTTGAAATAATGCACCTTGCCCAGTCCAATTATCGTACCATAAGGAAAAACTTTCTCCATCCCCTATTTGACAAGAGATATTCTGTTGAACTTCTTTCTTCATTTTCAGAATTTGGTTAAAAAACGAAGTGTTACCGTCTTTTGGTCTTAAAGCCCAGAAACTCCCATCTTTTAAAATGTAGTTGTGAATCCATTTGATCCACATTGACTGCTTATCACTAACGATTCTCCAAATTCTCTTAGTCATAAGTAATCTGTTCTTCTTGGTTATTGATTCCAATCTCAATCCTCCCTCTTCGTTTGGTTGACAAGATGGGCCCACAGTCTTGCAATCACTAAACAACATTTTTACACAATGTTTTGGAACCAACAAGAGTTATCAGTTGACTTCATAGGAACATGGAAGGCAGAAGGCTGAACATCCAATTAAATTCCAAGCATGCCGGTGGAACAAATGTGTAAAACAGATTTTGATCCATACAGGCAGACGGAATCATCCGTAATTGATACTAAACTTTGGAATGTTGAGAGATATCATAACAAGATTCAGTTTTCTGGATGTTCTTGATAGCAGAACATAATGTCCTAGATGAAAAATCCACAAAAGTCTTAATATGAAGAAGTTTCTCTTTGATTACACGAAATTTGGAGTGGCAGTTTTGAAGGCGTGCATAAAACTTTACCTTCCCATGTCTTGAGAAACATTACGGACAGACCAATATTTACAAAAACGGGAACACGACATGAAAATTCTAACAGCAAAACCAAGATCGCACAAAACATGGTTGTTCGAGAACAATAAAGATTCCTATTAGGAACTCACCATTGTGCGAACTTACAACGATTAAATCACGGTAGTTCATAAGGATTTGAACTTCTAGCATTCAACACACTTATCTTTGTTTGTGTTCTAAGACGAATAGAGGATATGTCCCACGCTAATTTAAGATTGAAACAAGAATATTATTTACCTTATACCAGAAAATAAGAATTAAGTTATTAATAACAATGAGCAAATTTTGAAAATGGGATACATAAATGTTTATTAATTTCACATTAACAACTCTTGGAAATTGAAGAGGCCCGTCCTAGAGTTCTCCTTATAGAATCCAAATAGAGCCCTCTCGATCTTATTGTAGCCTTCCAATCGATATTTGACTCTAATGAAAGATTCCTACAAAGCCAAGCCGTTCAACTATTTAAAACTTTTTAAACTTTAATAATTAAAAGCATGAAAAATAGTGGGAAATTTTTGTTGTTTTCTATCATTTTCAAAACTTTTTATTAAAAAATTTCAGTAGCACAATGATTACATTTTGACATCTTCAAAATTTTCAAAGGCCCTGTAAAATTTCAAAACACTCATATATTCACACCAATTTCTCAATTATAAATTTTTGACTTCAAGTCCACTTACAAGTAACGCCAAACAAATAATTCTCAGCAATCACGACAATAAACTCTTTAAAAAGCTAAAACATATTCATGCATTTCATTTAAAAGCTTTTATAAATATCCATTCTTTACACAAATGTAAATATCAAAATGATACAAGCACAGTAGCACTCGACAATATAGCTAATTAGGCGGCGGAGTCCTAATTATTGCAGCACCTGTACGCAAACTTGGGATGGTTTGTTTAAAAATATAAAAATAAAGATTAGTTAATCGAGCTCAGTCAGTGTAATCAGTTTACTAAAAAAAATTAACTTTTCATAATAAGATAACTGTAATATTCTTATACAATCATAAAGCTCATGGTAAAGTATATGTTCTAACAATTTATTTGTACATCATCAAATCTAGTAATAACATAACATTTCGTAAAACATAATTTCGATTTTTCTTAAATACTATTCCAAAATGCTTTTCAACATGAAACTCATAATATACAAGTTTTGATTTTCTATTTTCTATTTTCCTTTTTCCTTTTTCTTTTCTTAAACAATAAACAGTAGTAACAATAAGTTTTCTGAAAACTTTTATACTAAAAATGAGACAACCCCTAGAATTGGTATCATAAGATACCTCTCAAATCACTTTTAACATAAATAGCGGTAGCATTACTATTTTTATGACTTTACTTACTCAACATAGCTCACCACTAGTTTCTTTACTATACGGTACACTAGGCATAAAGTCACGGAGCTAGTTCTGCATCGCTTACCCGTAACAGGTTAATCGCTATAGATTGGTAATTACGGAGTTGATTCTGCATCGCTTACCTGTAACAAGTCACGGAGCTGGTTCTACTTCGCTTACTCGTTACTAGTTAACCACTATTTACGGAGTTGGTTATACATCGCTTACCCGTAATAAGTTAACCGCTATAAATATACTGATATAATAACATGTATAAAGCCTAGCGATAAACTGTAGGCAAAAACAACTCGTAATATATTTACAACTCATCTTATTTTTTAAATTAAGCATGGGAGGATTCATAATTGAATTATTTCAATATAACGCCCAATCATATAAGATTTAACTCTCAAATTAAAACTCATAAATTGCTAAAACATACACTTATATTAGCAATATTCACTTGTAATATCTTATTCACATAAAACTCAACATAAATGTTTATTTCATGAAAATCATTTGAATAAAATCGATATAAAGAACACTCACATGTCATCAATTTTTTTGTAAGGAATATAGCCTTATAAACCAATTAAAATGCACTTACAACTTGCTAGTTTTCTTTTTACCACTTCGAAATCCTTCAGTTAAGTTCGTTTTCCGATCTGAAAACCTAATACAAATACATCCAGCTCCTTAATACATTTTCCAATCAAATATGCCACAAACTATGTCAACTTCATTACTTTCCATATACTAATTTTTCTCCAAATAACAACATAACACTTCATTTAATAATTTCAATACCACAAATACACTTAATGACCATCCTTAATCACATTCATATGATCATTACATCATAATTATACTTTTATATTACCTTTAAGGCTAAACTTAACCTACTATACATTTTATGATACAATTAGGAGGGTTGTTCTTCCTTTGATACCCTTTCATCAGTTCTTGAACAATAGAGATATTATCCCAATCTTTCTACCATGTAAAAAGGCACTTTAATTATCAGAAATCAGTAAATCCAAGACAATCTTCAACTTGTTTGCCAAAATTTTAGAAATTATCTTATAAAGGAAGTTGGTGCATGCAATAGGCCTGAAGTCATCAAGGGAAGAAAGGTAGGAGGTCTTAGGAATCAAGAAAATATGAGTTTTATTAATCTTCTTCAGTAGTATTTCCTTTGAGAAAAATTGCAGAACTGCTCTCTTTACCATAGGGTTAGTTTCCTACCAAGTCTTTTGAAAGAAATAGCCATAATGCCATCAGGTCTAAGGGATTTATTAGGATGCATTTGAAAAACCACCTCTTTTATCTTTTTGTCCTCCACTGGTTTAATGAGCATTGCAGCTTGCTCCTGAGAGATCGTCTTTTAAACGAAAGAACAAAGAGGAATAGTAGTTGCTTGAGTATGAGAACAACCATAAAAGCTCTTAAAGTATCTCTCGACTTCCATTAGAAGGTCCCTTATTTCCCATCCATCTTGAAGCTTGAGGGAATGTATGTTGTATGTGACGTTTGGTTGTAGGAGAGTAATACTACTCTCCTAACATTGTACTTCCATTTTCTCTATCAGTCAAAATTTTTAATTTTAAAAAAATACGTCAGCCTAGGACAACCTCCATTATATACTTTAAATTTGAATTGTTTAGTTCAAGTAGAGCTCATTAAGTAGCCAAATTCCAATTGAAGATCGTAAGGCGACAACAGATGAAGTTAACTTTGTAGTTTTGATATCATCATAAATCGACAAAGGTAAAAAAATATTGGTCATAACCATATCAGGTTATGTTTAGATGTCATTCGACGCTTAAGTCAAATCTCAATTAAAGAATATAAATTTAAAAATATTATTTCTTTTTAATGAGTTTGATATCCTTTTATATTATTTTATTTTTATAAGATAACAATTTTATCTCTATAAATATTGTGATCGTGATAAGACTTTAAAATTGTTATAGAAATTTATTTAGTTTGTATCATTACTCCTAATTTCTAATTATAAATATTTTTCATAGTTGGGAGTCTACATTTTGTATACCACTAGAATAATATTAAGCATTTAAACTACCGAGTTACTTAATTAATACCTTTAAAGATTTTTATTTAGCATAATTAAGAAAAATTGACGAACTAATTTTAAATATGATGCTTAAGCTATGTAGGTGATATCTAGAAAATTAAAGTGTTCTTTTTAGCCCAAGGTTCGTGGACTTTAGGTTTTATCTTCAGAGTATAAATTTCTTTTATTTTTTGAACCCACGACATATGTTCTTTTAAATTTTTATCTTGAAACTAGGAAGATCATTTCTCACTAGAATGTGTGTCTTATAAAACTGCAGGTATTTTTCTGGAGGAAGTGTTGCTCTAAATGCAGACTCTTTCATCTGTCCCAAACAGGGATGTAGCCATTTGGGCCCAGTGTAAAAAAAATTAAATATTTTTATTTTTAATATATATATATATATACACACACGCACACACATAAGGACGGAGTTATTTGGGGCTCAGTAGTACACTGGGTTTCTCAAGATTTAAAAAAATTAAATATTTGGACCCTCCTATTTTAAATTCTTGGCTCCGTCACTGATCCTGAAAGTAGAAATTTCAATGTTATCACTATATTTTTTGTTGACACTCAAAACTTGTAAATCACTTTTTTAAAAAATTTCTAAGAAAGTAGTGTTAAACATATTAATGAAAAATAATACGAATGAGAAATACATTAACAAATACGATAAAGTAAATGCATGAGTAAGTATATTCATTAGAAATATTGTCTAGAGAAAATAGAAATATGTATCATCACCATTTTTTATGTTTTTGATTTGTGCTTTCTCACCATATTATTATATTTCCTTTTGAAGTCGATTAGATGATGTGCAAATTTTCATAACCTCCTTGAGGCTTTTTAACATGCCTCCTTGAGGCTTTTTAACATGCATTATGTGTTTAAAAGTGCATTCTTACAGGTTACTCGCAATGTATGTTAAGGCAAGTATAAGAAATTTGTTTGTAATGTGTGAAGCTTAAGAGAGTGAAGATGTCAAGCTTGAGACCAAGGTAATTTTTTTGTTATAGATTACACCTCATTTAATAAAATTCATAATCATATAGTTTTAAGGAGCCCCTTATGGTGCAAGCACTTGTGAGCATTGATCTATAATTAAATTGTAGATAAGGTGACTGATCATGGTCATGATTTCGTTGCCTTGGTCCAATGAGATTGGTATATTAGAAGACAATTTCTTCAAACTATGGATACTCAATTGGGGAGAAAAAATATGCAATATATGTTAAATTATTATCAAGCCTTCATAGGTTAGTCCATGTGTATTTTTTTAATGCACCTATTATTGATATAGGAATATGACTATATTCTTTTTAAACATTTATAAAGTTCCTGCAGAGAAACTTTGGTGAATTATTGGTACGGGAAGAATTCAGCCCACACTTAGTATTAAGGTTTCAAGGCACACGAGATAAGCTCAGTATGATTAGGGCCTGTCAATAGAGGAGAATGAATTAGCATAAGCAATTTTCGACAGAAGCTTAACCAAAAGGGAAAAACACAAATCTATGTCTATTTAGTCTTAAATATATCATTAATACAACAGTCCCGAAACAAAAGAACCTTTCTAAGAAAATAATAAGACGATGATAACAAGAAAGAGAAAAGGTTGATTAAGCATAGAGCAAGGAAATTAGATTCGTCATTTAGAGCTATTCTCCTTTGAACCAAAAGGTGAGATTTTCAGACTCTGAACCAAATCACTCAACAGAAGCAAAATACAAGTGCAAGGGACATTTACTCTGAAAATAGAACAAATACAGATAAATCAATTAATTTTAGTAAGATTCTTATTTCAAGTTTGCAACCTTAAAGCAAAAATGAGAAAAAAAAAAAGAGCAGAAAAAAGTGAACATTTTCAAATATGAGCCTCATTTTAGTACTCTTCAGAATTATTTCGAGCTTGTCAGTAAGGCATTTCAAATAACATTTACTAAACAAGATGTCACAGAAAAATAAAAACATAAGAACATGTATAGAACACAAAAACTCGTCAAGAGTAATATGCAGCCACTGTTTGCCAATGTATGAGACAGAAAAGTATATGACAGCTGTACAACTTTACGATCAGATTCTAAATACAAATGGCAAGACACAAAAGCGTGAGAATGGTTGAGTTTTCATTCTTTATTTCTCAAGTATTCCTCAATGCTACACTTCGAAGCACTGGGGGCAGAACACAAACCTTAAAGAATCAGAAAAACAACACTATTCCGTAGCAACAAAAGGGAAGCAATAGCTTTACCCATAATCCACAAGTACACAGTCGATTCTAAGGTATTGAATCAACTTAAAGTCTTACGAGCAACTGAAATCTCTCGCGGACAAAGAAGAAGAAGAAACGAAATGATAATCACTATTTATCAATCGAAAATCAATCACTATTTCCAATGTTCCAAAGACGTCAAAACTCAGATTTCAACAACCACCCAATTTCTCAAAGGTAGGTCTTCAATAATTAGCCAAAACCCTATAACTAAACCTTTAACCCAGAAGTGAATCTCAAATCCTTCAGGAGCAGTTAAAGATGAAATTGCCAAGAAGCGGATCGAACGAAGAAAGTCACCAGTAAAAATCAAAACAAATAAACAGGGAGAAAAGTGGGGAGAAATTAAAAGACGTAAGCTTACTAGTTTTAACCTTATTTTTTCCCCCAAACTGTAAGGCATTTCTTTGTTTCTCTTCTTTCCGTCAATCTACAAAGTCTAAGATGAAAATCCAGTTCTTCAAATCTATATTTGAGCACCCTTTTCTATCATCCACCGCCACTCGATCCAAAACAACATCAGCCCAGTATGTGGCATCTAGGGTTAGAGATGCTACATTTGAGAAATTAATGGACAAGCACAAGAATCTCGTTAAAGTCATTGCCATCCAGGACTTGAT
>JAOSBL010000004.1:5893019-5903700 GCA_027568915.1 Erythroxylum roraimae | reverse complement strand
CAAATCTAGTTCTTTAACTCCTACATGGGCATCCATTTCAAAGAGTTCATAAAATTTTCCCATCTGTACCAATTAGAAAGGAAAGAATAAAGATATATTCATTAGTTGACTGAAAGATATAGTTATCAGTTGTTTGAATCAATTGAAATGACGACAATGATGCGTAGTTCAAATATACTTTGATACATGCCTTGAAAAATAAAACCTTATCCATATGCTTTGACTTGAACTCCCACCATTGCCTCTGCAGATAACAAAAAAGTATTCTGATTACAATTTTAATATGCTTCAACTTCAAATTCAACCATTCAAGATGAAAAAGAACCTCAAACACTAAAAGGTTTCATTGGCTAATAGTCCAGCTTTTCTATGCTTGGCCTATACAGAAATTGTGTTCATGTTTTCCATAACTCAACCAATACACATTGAAAATAAAGTAGGCAAAATTATAATCCAGCATCAATTATAGAGTGCTTACCTGGCCACCTGTTAAGCCCTTCAAAAAGTCAGCAGGTAAGTATAGCGTCCTTGCATCATAATCTGCATCTCCAGGATGCCTTCTTTTGGCGTCTTTTCGTTCTCTGTTTCAGTTCCAAATAAAAAGTGCAACCACATTAACCATGGAGAATATTGAAAACAGTGGTTCCTCGTTTGAAACAATAAACACGATGAAAAACAAAATTGCACATTGCATGCTTAGTTCTTATAATCGTGTGCATATGTATCTATGGAGATTAACTCTTCTATCTATCTGGATATACATGATTCACAAAACTACTATTCATGGACTCCAGAATTGCAGTCGTGGTACATGTACTGAGAAGAAATCCCTGATTTTACAGTTCCCCTCATAAGACCATAAGATCTTATGCTTGAGACTATAGGACTGCACTATGAAGTTGCAACAAGAACTTACCTTCCAAGAAACCATAACCTCTGAGCTTCACGTGCACTAAACCTCTCAGAAGGATCAGCCATCAAGTGATCATCAAGACTATTAGACACCCCATCTGCAACATAGCAAGTCGAAATTCAGCGCCCATGATGTACACCCCACCGCTAATTGAACTCCAGAGTTTTATTTATAACATCGTACTAAGACAAACAACCACGATCCAACGCATACGGATATCACCAAAGGAATAAGACAAAGAATGAGAAAAAACATAAACAAATTCTCAAACAATGGACGACAAAACCCAGTTAAGAATTGAAAGCCAATCAACACTATCCATATAGTATTCACGATAATTAGTATATTTTCCCGTTCCCAAATCCCACCAGAAGACGTATATAACAGACAAACAAATGCATTATTATACCAGAACAAAAGAACATAAATACATAAATTACTTACTCTGCTTATTCTCTAGAGGCTCCGCAGCAGAAATCCTAAGCCCTACTTTATCCATATCTCCACAAGCCTTGCTTTTCTTCACAGAATCCACCTTCCCTCCACTAGCTTTTCTTTTCCTCAGCCCTCTCTTATCATTTCGCTTACCTTTCTTGTTATCATCTTCATCACTAACCTCTTCTACTTCATCCTCCAAATCCATATCGCCTTCCTCCTCAGTAACTTCCTTCTCTGAGCTCTTTCCCCAATCCTCGTCACTCGAATCATTACCACCGTCATTGTCATGGTCAGCGTCCACAACATCCTTCACCTCCTCGTCGTCGTCGTCGTCGATCACCGTCCTCTTGAAAGCCAAAGAACCCCTACGCAACCGCTTGAACTTCACAGTGGTATCCTCAACCCACTCAATCTTCTCCTTTCCCAAATCCAAATTTTCTTCTTCACAATCATCATACAGAACCAAATGCTTACCCGATTTCTTATCATAAGATTTCACACAACCTTCGTACCAACACTTGTCCAGAGGCCAGTAAATCCTAATCCTCTTCTCCACCACCTCATCGCCGTAAGACTTAACGGCGGCTCCAGGCGTAGCCAGAGACTGAGAAGGGGAAGGTGTTCGGTCAATAACTAGAAGCGGCTTTTTCGACTTGGGATGGAGCGGTGACGGAGTGGTAGGACTAGGGCTAGGGCTCCTAGGGCTAGGTTTTGGCACAGTGTTAGTGACAGTTTTGGCGGGCTTTTGGGTTGGAGAAGGAGATGGTGTTTTGGAAAAGAAAGCTGTGATTTGGCTTTGAGGGTTGACCAGCGGCGACCTGCCGTTGTTCTGCTTTCTAGACGGCGCCATTTCTAAGTCACTCGAGAAATTTGTACCAAAAACAAAAGCTTACAGAGGCTAAGGGACAAGAGAAGGTCTTGAGAAGAACACTGGTCCTAATAAGCATCATCTCACTGACATGGAGCTTAGGCTGGAACTAATACTGTGAAGTTGGGATAGCAATGTGGCGGGAATTCCCGGCAAATGCTTCGATCGGCGTTACTTGGCGGGAATTTGGGGTTTATCAATTAATGCTGTTCGAGATTAATTTTCTATTAATTAAATGTTATATCAATAATAATATTATTATTTTTTCCCTCAAAAAAAAAATATTATTATTTTTATATTTTTAAATAAAAAGTGAACTTTATTATAAAATAATTAACTTTACTAAATTAAAAAATATAACAATGGGGCTTACTATTTAAGCCTCCCACTTATCACGTGATAATATAGTTTATATTTATACTTTGTATAAATATTAAGTCAATACTGCGTCGTTTCAGGCCAATACAATTAAATCGATCCAAAATAAGCCCCCTGTCGGATCGGAAGGCCCAAGTCCGAACACATGCTGTCCATCTCACAACCAACCCAACGGTCGACCCGTTGGTTACGCCTTCCTCAGTCACATCACCATCCACTGCTGGTTTATTACTACTTGTAGATGTAGTAGAGCTGTAACATTTCGCTCACAGTTTCCATCGATTTAAACGGCGCGTTAAATTACAACCACTATCTGTCTCAAAATTCCAATTGTTTCAGTTTAGTGCTCTTTCTTAATGGCGGTCCAATGTGTCATTCTCTAAAACCACGCGCCACGATCTCCGTGTTACGCCGTCGCTGCTTACAGTACCCATCTTGTTATTCCGATTGCAATGGCCAACTCTACGCCGCCTCGAAGCTTCTCTATCTCGATCAGAGACAAAGAGAAGGACGAAAACGGGGTCGCCGAGAGCAAATGCGCGTTCCTAATTGTAGCTCTTTGCCCTTGTCTTGTTTGTGTGATTCTCCTCTTAATTGTGCTTTCTATAATTCTCACCGTCAAGTTTCACTTCTTTTGCCACACTCCTCTTCGCTCTGTCATTTTCAAAAAACATTGCCACTAACGACTTCGTTTCCTAGCGTCGGTGACTTTGGGGATTATGCTGATGGTGGAACTCGAAACAATGATGAGATTGATGAGTGCCAATGTGAAAATAAAGGTGTAGTTGTGAACTCCAGTGTAGATCCTGAGGAGGTCGAGCGTCTGTGCAAGGTGATTGACGAATTGTTTGCATTTGATAGCACCATGGAGGCTGCTGTTGATCGGTGTAGCATCAATTTAACTCCTGATCTGGTCGTGAATGTGCTGGAAAGGTTCCGTCACGCTAGAAAACCTGCACTTCGGTTCTTCAATTGGACGGTGGAGAGGCCTGGTTTTTCGCACAACTCAAGGACTTATAACTCGATGATGGGCATAATAGGAAAGGGTAAGCAGTCTGAGACAATAGTGTCAATGGAAGAGATGGACGATAACAGGGTGTTGACAATAGAAACATTTGAAATTGCAATGAGAGCTTTTGCTGAGGCCATGAAGCGAAAGAAGGCTGTTGGGATGTTTAAGTTGACGAAGTACAAGTATAAAGTAGTCCTTCAGACAGTTGATTCGTTGCTTGATTGTCTTGGTAAGGCAACACTTGGAAAAGAAGCGAAAGCGATGTTTGGGAAGTTGGGGGATAGGTTTGTGCCCAATCCGAGGACTTACACTTTGTTGCTCGATGGATGGTGCAAGGTGAAGAATTTGATGGAGGCGGGTAGAGATAGGAATCAAATGATTGATAAGGGGTTTAAGCCAGATGTTGTTGCTCATAATTTTATGCTTCAAGGGCTGTTGAAGTGTAGAAAGAGGTCTGATTCAATCAAGTTGTTTGAAGTTATGAAAGCCAAGGGTCTATCTTCTAATTTCTGGAGCTGTACGATTTTGATTTCATATCTCTGTAATCAGAGAATGATGGAAGATGCAATTGACTGTTTTGATGAAATGGTTGATTTTGGGTGCGTGCTAGACGCTCCAGTTTATACGTGCTTGATCACAGGTTTTGGAAATCAGAAGAGTGTGGATATGATTCACGAGTTGTTGAAGAAGATGAAAGAAATAGTTTGCCCACCTGATGTGAAGACGTATAATTCAATTATTTTGTTGATGGCTACTAAGAGAACGTCGGATTACGCATTGAGAATATACAGGAGGATGATTCGGTGTGGGTCCGAAGTTTGCGATGAGATGAGTAGGAAGAGGTGTTGTCTTGATGATAAATCTTTACACTGTTTTGTTGGAGGTCATTTAAACCTCGGAAGAGTGGGAGGAGATGATGGATAAAGGAAAGAAAGCTGCTCAGC
Source organism: Erythroxylum roraimae (assembly GCA_027568915.1). NCBI lineage: Eukaryota > Viridiplantae > Streptophyta > Magnoliopsida > Malpighiales > Erythroxylaceae > Erythroxylum > Erythroxylum roraimae. Next base: position 5,899,147 of record JAOSBL010000004.1, on the reverse strand, counting down.
TTGACGACAGGTAGTTTAGCTCTAATTTCTTGATAGCTGGTAAGCCTGATATGCTTGAATACCTTGCAACTCTCTGGTAAGTTCGTAACTTTCCAACCTTTTTGGAAAACGGCTATCAGAAAAAGGGACGACGCAACTGCCTACACCTTGCAAACTTCATGTTGATCTAATGTGGAACGGTGATGTGTTTTATGAATATTAGTTCTCGTCACTCATAGTTGACTATTGAATGTTTTGTACTGATTGTAATATGTCTAAGGGGAGCCGTTGGTGGTTCATATTACTTGCTGTCGTAAGGTTTCATGTATCCCATGTATTGTATTATGTACAATAGTTTTCCCTTGTAGCGAGTGCTCTTATTCATCTTTCAGGTATAATATTGATCTTTTTTATTTTTATTTTTTATACCATATATTTCCGCTGGGTTATACAATTCATGATGCTTAAAGTCAGACGATGCAAGTAGAATTGAAAGTAGCCAAGTGGGAAAGCAGCTTTATGTTTTCTGCTTGTCTTAGTCATTAATTGTAGTCTGACCACATCTAAGAAATACCAGAAAATATAGGACATTTCTGGGCCAGTTCCCAGGGATTCTAATTGCCAGAACTGCTGACTTTTTCAAGAGATGGAATAAAAGTATAAAACTAAACTGAGAAAAAGAATAGTTCTACATACGATTATATACATAATACATAGTGTGTCCCCGTCAACTCAGACTTCACTTAGAACTATTTTAAGACTTGCCAAATATTCCATTTTGTTAAAATATCAACCAAAACGACAATTAACGAGCTCTCATACTATCTCTGGTATCCTCATTTTATTTCCTCGTAAAATTACTAAATTAGATCCAGCCGTCGTGAAAAAAGGAAGAAGTTAGAACTGCAGGCGTGCAATTGGTCCTAAAATCTCATTTAGCAACACTTGAACTTAGATCTTACTAACTGAAATAACACTCAATTCTCAGTATAAGTTACAGTTGCGACCAATGGTTAATCCAAAATAATAAATATTGAAATTAGAAATATTTTGCAAAAAGGAAAGACCAAAATTGATTCATTTGAAGCATTAAAGATGTTCAAGGGTAATCTTCAGTGCCAACTGGAAAAAATTATCAAGAACTTCCAATAATGAACTATGCTAGCAGCACATCACTACAATAGTCTTGTAACAAGAAATGCCACAGAAAATACCTAGCCTAAGCCACAAGAGTGCTAGCAGTGGTGGATTCGCTGCAAAACACGATGAGGAAAAGAAAAAGGTCAGAGCGAAAGGATACTGACATAAAAATAGAACTAGAGGTAGATGTAAAATTACAAAAGTGTAACATGCAACCATATGCCTATGAAAGTCCAACGCAGATCATAAGATGGAATACTATAAAGATAACGGGTAATCTAATCACAAAATATAATGTCTCCTACACAAGAGTCTCAATATAAACTATCAAGGAAGCAGATAATTAACCTAGGCATACTACATGACATCCATATTCGTTAAAAAAAAAATCAAAGATACAAATATCTGACTCTATAAATCAGTATTTTGTCAATTTACATAAAAATCTATAGCAACAATTCAAAGATTTGAATTAATCATTCTGATCATATACAGCGGCAAGGTTGGACAAGGAAGAAAACAAGGAATGACACCTATAATTCTGTTAAGAAATATATCTATGACCTGGACCTGAGTACTCTCTGATTACAAAGAGGAAATCGACTACTTGTAAGTATGAGTAAAAGGGAAGTAGATACTGCTCTGCTCTAAATGTGAACTGATGTAATGATTAATAAATTGTTGAATGGAAAACAACAAGTTATATGCTTACTATTTCCAGACAGGTGGAAGCTTCTTTGTTTTCTTGTAGTAGCGAGCCAGCCTATGAATCCTGCTCTCTACAAGGATCAACCGGAACTTAGAATCCTTATCCTTCCTGTTCCTCTCCAAATGCTTTCTAATAGCAACAGCCTTCTTGATGAGATGATACAAATCTTCAGGGATTTCGGGTGCAAGGCCTAATCAATTAAATCAAAACAATAAAATCGACCAAAAGGTACATACCCTAACAAACATTTGTTTTACTACATTACGTCGCAAGTCGCAATAGACACTTTTACAAGGCAAACGCAAGCTAACCCTTTTAATTTCGTTTTCGATAATGGGGACTATTCAGCATAACCAACAACAACAGAGCCTCATCTTTCTTCTTTAAATGACCATTCACTCCAACTAAACCCTCTCCCTCTCATTTCACAGAGACCAGAAGGAACCGAAGACCCTAGTCCTTTTACCTCCATTCACTATATCACCTCAAGTTCAGATAGACTAACAATAAGCATACAGAACGAGAGAAAGGAAAAAAGAAAAAGAATTACCATTGGCTTTAAGAATGCGAAGGATCTTGCTACCAGTAACACTCCTGACCTGAGCAATACCGTGCGAATCACGAAGAATGACACCAATTTGGGATGGAGTCAGACCCTTCTTCGCAAACTTGCAAATGTTATCTTCCACCTGATACACCAAAAATATCAGACATTCCTCCTTCACAACTAACAGTGCAGATCCTAATGCTTTAATCCTCTAAATATATAACTATCACAATCCAAAGCAACCTAACCGAACCCAGTGAGATTACGTTAGTCATTGCAATCAACATCCCCAGAACAAAGTAATAGGCATGGAGAGATAGATAAAGAGAAAGAATCCAACGTTGGAAGAGGAAAAAAAAGAACTGGGAGTTGAAAATTTACATCTTGAGAGGAGATCTTAAGCCAACTTGGGGGAGTCCTCTTGTAAGGCAGAGCTGAAGCTGAAATACCCTTACTGCAGCAAAACAACTCTACATCAGATGCACAGAATTAATATTCAAATGCTTATACATACACCCAGGAAAAACTGATTTACCCTCTACTGTGCATACGACCCATGGCGGCGTCGACGAAGGACCTCTCTGTGTGTTGTTGCCTTTTAGCTTCTTCTATAACAAGCTACGAACCCTAGGTTTTTATGAGCATCAATCGACTGCAACGGGCCTTGGGTGTGTATAATAACTATTTTGGACCCAAATAGGCAACGGAACAATTAATTGGTGCACTAATCTTGTACATGCAATTTACTCAAAAAATAACCCTATTAACTTTTGACCTTGTGTTTTCTGATTATTAAAATGTTTACAAGTGAATTATTTCACATTGAAAAATAATACAAGGTTTAAGATTTATATAAAATAAAAAAATTTAAAATTTTAAGGATACATAACTAAAATTAAATTATTTATTTCTGTAAATTGTGATTTATTTAAGAATGGCAAAAAGGCCCCAACTCGGCCTGCTGAGCTAACTGGTAATAACAAAACAACATCTTTTTGCAAAAAACGATATCATTTTGTTATTTTAAAAAATAATTTAGAGCCGAGCTAGGCCAAGCCACCTTGGGCCCGATTAAGCCAGGGCTTGAGTCAGGTGGGTGCTCAAGTCAGCCCCGATCCCGAGACATCAAGGGTCGGACCTTCCCAACCTGACCCACTACCATCCCTAGATTTTTTAAGATAAGTGATAATTTTATTGGTTGTACAACAAAAGGAATCTTCTAATATAATGAGTTGATAACAGAAGGAATACTTGAACAAAATATACCAATAATTAAAAAACTCAACTGGTTTGGCCAATTTAATCTTATAAATCTTAAACCGTCCAACCTTTTGGTCCAATTTTCAACTTTTCAGTTCAATTTACGTTAACAACAACAAGAGTTATTAAAGTAAATTGAACTGAAAAGTTGAAAATCGGACATTAATCGGTTAATTTTTGTAAATTAATAATTTATTATAAATCAATTAAGGTTCATTTAGTAACTCTTTTTTAATTAAACCTTAAATTTTTAATAAATAAGGACAATCTTTTTAAATCACAATTTAAATTCTTTAATTTTACTTAATCTTTAGCTAGTTTTATGACAATCTAATATCAGTTGAATCTTTTAAACTTTAAATCGCTTATCTTACCAGTTTAACTTCCAATTTAATTTTTAAAACATTGAAATTTACATATATGATTAAAAACTCAAATAATTTGACTGATTTATTCGTAAAAACCTTGAATCGTTTAACTTTTTAGTTCATTTTTAATTTTTTGATTCAATTTATTTTAATAATTGTTGTTAAAAATCAATTAATTTATTAACTAATAGGACAATTTTTGTAAATTAATAATTTTTTATAAATTAAAATTAATTAATTAATTTCATTTAACAATCTCCTTTTCATTTAAACTTCGAATTTTTCGATAATAAGAACAATCTCTCTAAATTATATTTCAAATTCTTTAATTTTAATTAATGGTTAGCCAATTTTATGACGGTCTAATATCAGCTGAATTTTTTAAATTTTAAACATCTTCTCTTACTGATTTAATTTCTAGTCCAATTTTTAAAACCTTAGGATACATAACCTCAGGTTGAAATAGGTGAAATGTCCCACATCATCTAACAAAAATATAAATGGGAAACAAAATCGACTTGGGCATAAAGACTAAGAGAAGTATATGCCAGCCATATTGAAGCGAGAAAGTAGGTACAAGAATTCTCCTTGTGTGAGTTTAGAGGACCCCTTCTCTAGAAAATCTCCATCACTCAACATTGCTAAAACCTTGGCTTTGAATTCAGACACCTCACCAACATTCTCCTCCTCCTCCCCCATCTCATCATCTTATTCCATCATTAATATGTCCATCTCAGATGAGGATTACTATAGTGCCTGCAAGGTCTTGTAATTCTTTTCCAATATAAATAAAACATTTTTCATCTAGAAAACAGATCCTAGGGTCTTGTTTTTCCTAATGAAACAAATGTGAATGGACCCATCCCACTCCTTTGGGTTCACTTGAGGACATGATTTCCTGGGCTTAATTCTAACCACCGAGGAATCTATTGGATTTTGAGGGAGCTTAGCGAGAAATTAGACCAGATCTAAATGAGCCCATATATAAGTAAGACATCATATCTCTACTCAAAACCTTAAAGCATTGGATTATGAGCCCTATCTTCGTACGTAACTCATTTTATCCTTATATCTCTTTCTGATATGGGATGACTCCACTTGTGAATTTCCAACATTTCCCCCTCACAAATGGATCTATCCATATCGGACTAGCTCCCCCTCAACCCATCACTGATGCAAAGTCATTTGAGTCACTCTGACCTAAATCCATAAATCTTTATTCATCAAACTTCACCAACCTAACTCTGATACCATAATTAGATATTGAGGAAGTTTGGGAAGAGATTAAACTAGATCCAAATGAGCCCATATATAACTAGAACATCATATCTCAACCTAAAATCTTAAGGCATTAGATTATGAGCCCTATCTTTGTATATAACTCATTTTATCCTTATGCCTCCTTCTGATATAGGATAACTTCATTTGTGGATTTTGCATCAAAACCCACCTTGGGTGGTGGCCTGAAATTGTTCTTTCCAACTTTTAGAAGGTGAGAAACTTTAGCATAGAGCTGAGTATTCACAGAAAGCCAACAATATAGAGTATTGCTAGGCTGTGCCACAAGTCTCATCGCAAATTCTCTTTGGAACATCACAATGGCACACCTAAATAAGGGTTGGTGATTCAGAAACTTGAATGTCAGTGGAGAAGATATTTGATACGGAATGCTACATATATAAAAATATGGCAAGTCAGTCTTCAAAACATCACCCAAGATAACCTGTAACATCATAAAGTTTTTTACCACATCAAGTAATTATCCATAATTCTAATAAATACAAAGAGAGATGAACATGATTAACCTTGCTACAGGTTTCGACCACCAAATTTATAGTCAAAATCACACCCTCTTAATTCCACTGCAGAAATAAAAAAGAATATAACAAGACAAACCATAGGAACCTTTAAGCGACTAGATAAAAAAGTACCCTGAAAATAGCATTGCAGCTCGAGATGTTATACTATTTAATGTCTCATGTGACTTCTAGTTTGAGTTCCATGAACAACACCCAAGATAATGGTTATTGGGTATTACATAATGGATCTCAAATGGGTCAAAGACCCTTTCCCTTTCTCTTCCAACAATGAACCATCATGATGGTTGGTGAACCAACATGATGTT
>JAOSBL010000004.1:5851763-5864846 GCA_027568915.1 Erythroxylum roraimae | reverse complement strand
TCATTTATTTCTAGAAATCATACTATATTTCCACATTTCATAATTTTTACCTTTCAATCAAGGATCGGGGTCCAACAATATATATAAATGTCTCCTCCTCTTTTTTTATTTTTACGAGTTGGGGTGGATTTGGGCTTTATAGTTCTCCTCCCTTAAAAAAATTTCGTACCTGAAATTAAATTATATACCTGAGGATCCAAATAATGAGGATACTAACATCGAACTTTGTCTTCTACTCCCAAGTAAAGCCTTTATCAAAGAATGATGATGACTCTATAAAACTCATATAATTGAAATCTTATGTCTCCTTAATTTCCTAATTTGACTATCCAAGATCTCCACTGGCTACTCTTTATAAGTCAGATCCTTTGTAACCTCGATTTCAGGCCTCGATATAACATGGCTAGGATCTGGTTGATAACATCTAAACATTGACACATGAAACATATCATGAATTTGTAATAACTTTGGAGGTAAGGCTAATTTATAAGCTAACAACCTCATATGTTATACAATCTCATATGACCCGATGTATTCCTCAACTTTCCTCTCGTACTAAACCGTAAAATCCTCCTCTAAGGTGATACTCATAGAATATCATAACTCCAACATCATACTCCATCTATCGACAATATTGTTCAGGTTTTTGTTGATCTTGAGCTGCTTTCAAGCATCGCCTTACCACCCATTATTTTCTCCATCGTCTCCTAAATCAATTTTGATCACTCTAATAGTTTGGCACTCTCGATATCCCAATATATTAGATCTTTATACCGCCTGCTATATAATGCCTCAAATGGTGCCATACTGATGCTAGAATGATAACTATTGTTATATACAAATTCCATCAAAGGTAGATATATCTCAATCCCCTTCAAAAGTCAGCACACAAACTCTTATTGTATCCTCTAATCGTTGAATTGTATGCTCCGACTGTTCATCTGATTGAGGGTGAAATACAAATTCAACCAAATCCCTAAATTTGTCTATAAACTCATCCAGAATTGGAAAGTAAATTGTAGATCTCGATCTGATACAATGGACATTAAAACCCTGTATAACTTCACAATCTCATCAACATATAACTTGGTGTGCTTGTCCTAAGGAGTTTGTTTGTTGTATAAGAAAGAAATGAGCAAATTTAGTCAAACTATCTATAATTACCTAAATTAAATCATGTCTATGTTTGGTCTTTAGTAACGTTACCACAAAATCCATCGTAATCTTCTCTCTTTTCTGTGAAGGAATGAATAAGGTCTTAGTTTCCCTATAGTGCTTGATGCTCTGCCCTGACCTGCTAAAAGGTAAACCATCTTGGCACAAACTCTGCCACATCTCTCTTCAAAATCGACTACTAGTAATAAAGTATTAGGTTCTTATTTATTTTTGTAGTACTAGGATGCATAACATATAGTGCACCATGAGCTTCCTTCAAAATCTCCTGTTATAGTCCATCTGTATCTGACACGTAAACTTGTCTACCAATCACTAACTGTTGGATCCTGCTTTCAAAGCCCAACTATCTTGCTCAGATGCCATGAGATCATGAAGCTTGAAGTTTGGGCTTAGCGGAAGAATTCGCATTTGGAAGCTAAAAACCTTGCTGCCTTGCTTTCGAAAGATTTTTAGCTTTCATTACATTACATTATGAGCTTTTCCATCTCTTTCAAACAACTTTTTACTATATTATATTATAAACCATTCTGTTCCACTCCATTTTATTATATTTCATTATATTAATTAACATCTAATCACAAGAGTTTATTCAATATTACACTGATAATGATGCGTTGTCTTGAGTTCCTACCGGCTCTCCCCAATCTCCACCAACTGTAGAACCCACCATTCGAGTTTGATGTAACATGGGCTCTTCTATGTACCCAGCACCCCCAACATTTGACTAGTAAAGGAATCCCTTGCGCATATTCTTTTGCGAGGTAATAGGTTTCAAAAGTAGTTGTTGGAGTGCCTTAAAAGGATAGCTGGCGTTTCAGGAAAAAAAGAAAAAAAGATAGCTGGCGTCACTTCACACGCTAGCAATTACACCAACGCCACCATTTCCATTTTCTTTTTCAAATTTAATATGAAAGCCCGTACACCCATTTCCTCCATAAAAGCCCCCGTCCTAGTACGTTGTAAATCTTCATCCTTTTCGATCTCGTCTCTCTACTTCAGCTAAGTGTTCCCTTCTTTTCTTTCACTCTGTGCTTCTCAATCATCTATTTTCCTTTTTATTTCTGTTCTCTCTGGCTTTGATAGGATATCTGGCTTGCTTCGTCTTGAATCCAGATCTAGGGTTTTTGGCTCAAGTTTTTTGGTTTAGATCTTGAACCTCTATTGTCATCTTCGATTTGGGGGCTTACGACTGGGGTTTTCTTGTGACTGAAAAAGGCTCCAATGTTTTTAGAATTTCTATGACTTATTCCATCTTCATGCGTCGGATCCGAATACTCCACTCCTTCTCTGTTGTGTTTCTCTACTGGTTCTATTTCTTTTCATGAACCAAATCATCTATCTGTCAACTGAAATCTGTAATTTTGATCCCTAAACCCGCTTCTATAACTCTACTTAGGCCCGATACCTGCATTTTTATTTTCTCAAAATATTTTGGATTTAACCGATCCACTTGGTAGCTGAGAACAAGGCTCAAAAGCATGTCTGCAGTTCAGAAACAGACAGCTAGCTCCGGCTCCGATTCGGACCCTCGATGCGCCAACATTGATGAGAGGAAGAGGAAGAGGATGATCTCAAATCGCGAATCGGCGAGGCGGTCCAGAGCTAGGAAACAGAAACTGATGGAGGACTTTGTGAAAGAAGCCGATCAATTGAAGAGCGAGAACAATCACTTGGAGGAAATCATTAACACACGCTCTCAGTATTACGTCCAGGTGGAGTCTGACAACAACGTCTTGAGAGCTCAAGCTATGGAATTAACCGAGAGACTTGCGTCTTTGAACTCGGTGCTCCATCTATCTGAGGTGGTCAACGGCTACAGTTTGGACATTCCCGAGATTCCAGACCCTTTACTCAAACCGTGGCAGCTTCCTTTTCCGGGTCAGCCCATCATGGCTTCAGCTGATTTGTTGCTGTAAGCAAATGGCATCATTCCATCTGTTTCAGTTCTTCTAGTGGATTAAGTTATCGTCTAGAGTCTTTTTGTCGTCAATCGTCAATCGTCCATTGTTATTGTTCTGTTATGGGTCTGTTTGGGGCAAGGTCACTCACGGTGTGGATTCTTGTATGGACCGACATCTATGCGTTACTATGTAATACGTTGTCAGCGTGTTATATTGTGCTGTGTTCTCGTTGTTGTTCAAATTCTAAGCAATTATATTGTGGCTGTGTTCTCGTTGTTGTTCAAATTCTGAGCAATTATATTGCGCGCATCTTCGTGAATTATATCTATGAATTGAGCGTTTTAGCTGGAATTAGCATTCATGTTGGATCAGGACTTTTGCGATCATACACTAACGTGTCCCCACAATTAGACTTCCCTAGATAAGCCTATAAATCGGGGATTCTAATTGGTTCGATCCTATTAATTTAATGAGATGGATTGTGGATTATCTCATCGTTCTAGGTATTTTACCTATTTCGGTATAGCCGGAGAATATGATGGGAAGATTAGATATTTCCGGCGACGGCGATTGGAACCGGAATACAATGCCCTAGTATTTAGATTAAAGCAACGCCCAGTTTCAACTTGGACTGACTGCAGCGTTTTATCTTTGACTGGTTTATGTCTATCTACTTATGCGCTGTTGCCTTTGCCAGCCAACGCTTTACTGTCACTTTGGTTCTTATCTCGTTGAATAATTCTGTAAGGAAACTTGTGGGGTATATCTCTGCAGAAAAATGGACATCAAGATATTTAAAATCACAAACATCTTACGGCGTCCTCTGTAATGCCACCATCTTTTGTCTGAACTATAGTAAATTTCATAAATTACAGGAATTAAGGCGATAGGTGGTGTAAATCAGAAGTTTGTTTACAAAGCCTTTTGATAACGTGTCAGGGAGTTGATGACATTATACTATAGCCCTGTTTGGCAAACAACTTATTGTATTAGCTGTTAGCTGATAGCTGATTTTTTCAGCTGATCTAACTAGCGGATTGCATTAGCTGTTTGTTAAAGATGTTTGGTAAAATTAGATGTTTAGTATTAGTTGTTTATTTGTAAAATGACTTATAAGAACATGACTTTAAAAAATATATAAGGGTATGAATATTATATATCTTAATATTTCGTTGAATGTTTTTATAGGAATTTAAATTTTAGATATTTAATTCTACAACAATTAAATTTATAAAATAATAATAAAAATTAACTTTAATAAAATATAAAACATTTAATAATAATAATAATCAACGTCGTCGTCGTTATTCACGTAATGAATAATATTGATATTTATTATTTAATTAATTTTACAAATTTGAATTAGACTATTTTAACAAAATAAATATATAAATACTATTTTATCATTATAATATTAATATTTATTACTTAATTTAAAATTATTTGATGTCTGTAAAACGAGTAATAGAATTAATTTGTGAATATTATTCAAAAATTATATAAAATTGTAATATATATATATATATTATATTATAAAAACATTTTTATTAAATTATTATTTGTTTATATATAATAATTTAAAATAATTATACTACACCAAAAAAACTATTAAATAATTAAATATTATTAAAAAAGATAAAATGAATTTGTAAATATTAAATAATCAACTTTAAAGCATGATCAATTAAACCCAAATAATACATTAAACAAACATATATACATGCATTAACTTAAGAAAGGGTACAGTTGGATTTTAATTCATTTCATTTCAGCTAATAGACGGTATATTGCAGCGTTTTCGTTTTCAGCTGGTTAATTTCAATAAGCTTACTAACGCTGTTCTCCAAACGTTGTTGGTAGCTGTTTGAAAACAATCACCAATCAGCTCAAAAACGAAGCGTGGAACAAACACGGTAGACCTCGCGTTTACGCTCCAGGATGCGTCTCCTCACCAGACCCTCGATTTCTGAAGCATCTAACCACAATCTTAGGGTAAATCAATCATGATGATATTAGACTTTTATCCCCACAGCCAGTATATTTTGGTTAAGGCGAAAAGCCGGAAGGTTACTGACGTACCATAATATTCATTGCTGACTTGACAATTGTGATTATTACTGGTGCCTTTCTAACCAATATATTCACTATAACATAAACCCTATTCATTCGACAAATAGTCGTAATCTTAAATAACACAAGATGATAACACACGCAATCAAAAACTACACCAATTGATTAATACTTAAAGATATGATGGTATGTTGTATTCGACATCACTCGAAAATGATATTCCAACACCTTCATTGCTTTACTATTGCATAATGAACAAAAAGAAAAGCATATTAAAAATGGGTTCTAGTTGTCGTAAGTGCGACACTCATCTGTCTCCGGATTATCCTTGCAGTAGTTCTCCAATGGATCAGACCCTTTCTTCTTGTCCCTCTCGTGGCTTGCGGCGGCGCTCAGCTCTTCAACTTCGTCCCACGCCGCCACGCACTCCCCGCTTGCCGGGTCTCCTTCGCACGCCTCCTCCGCGTTCTTGATGCTCTGTTCCACCTTGTCCGTCAGTCCCTCCGGCGCTGCTCTTACTTGTCGGAGTTGCATGCGACAGTTTCCGAATCTGTGGGTTCTCCCCCAAGGATTGTTTAGTCTAATCATTGGTTTAGCTTTTGGAGCCTCTTTTGCTGCTTTGGTTAAGAATCTAGGTGTATAGATGTTGAGACCCGATACTGTCGCCATTTTCGCTGTGGATTTGGTATGGCGAAGGAGTGATAATCTGGAGCTGTGAGGATGAAGGTGGCATATAGATGGGCTTCACCTTCACAGTTCACACCGAGTTATGGACACCGTTTCTTATCTGGTGATGACGAATCGTATGCTTCCACGTCACACTAATTGTAACAATGTTTCCAAAAATATCCGCGGTTGCGTAAGATTTTTATTCACTAATAATCAAATGAAGCTTATTTAAAAAAAAATAAAATCAAATGAAGCTTTAACACAAATTGAATATAAATGAAATATTTTTTTCAACGAGACTTTCTCAAAATCTGCAAAAGCATGGCACGTAGTTTGTCGCGACGGTGAGCGTTTGAAGAAGGGACAGAATAAAACCGGAGATATCGCACATCGATCGGTGATCTTCAATCCAGTACGGACTAGCTCATCTCCGAACTTCATATTTTTGTTTGCTTACCTCTTTTTCTTACTAATGAATTACGGTGTAAACGTCCCTCGTCCATATACTTCTCAAGTTTATGAGATTAGGGCATCCAAATTATGACTACTCGTAGACTGAGTTCAATAGGAGTGCATTCATTAATGGCCAAGCACATAGAAAGTTGTACAAACTCAAACTGGTTTTTCAACGTATTCAAAATATATTCTTTCGTTGTCTTCATGGAAAGCGAAAGCGATCCTCAGATCGGACGGCTTTTTCTATCACGTATTGGCAGTGTCTTAATGGCCCAATCTGAACCCCAAACCGCACATCGATGGACCCGCACGCACTGGGTAAAGGCCCAAAGGTCTACATTCCTTAGGCGTGCGCTTCTCGGATGTTGATTGGATATTCAATCACAACTCCATAACAGCATCTTACCTTTTAGAAAAGGGGTTTTTAATCAAGCGCTCCATCATGCTGCGCCTTTACAAAGTTTGTCATCGACTCTCTCTCCTCCCTCTCTTACCCCTCTCTCCATCACCACCCAAACCCCGTCGTTTCGCATCCGCCCTTACGCCGTCCCGCCGTCGGAAAGCTCCCTCCAGACACGCCGCGAGATTGAAGTCGACCATGACCTCTGCCGCTTCTCGACTCGCCAATCTTGCGCCTCTGAATTCTATTGTAGCAGAAAATGTTGGCGGTGGCTCCAATGATTCCGTTTCTTCTACTAATGAACTGTTCGACGACGAAGGTGCTCGTTAATTCTTTTACTGACTGGTTAATAGATTGTATCTTTAAGTTATTAGATGTTTCTAGATTCTTGTTGTTATTTGATAGATTGTAGCATTACGTGCTTGGTTCAGTAAAGAATTTGACTGTTTTTCCTTTCGAACGCTTTGATATTGTCTATTGTAGTATTATGAATGTGTATTGGCCATATTTCTAACAGAGGATGGTGTCTTGTTGGCCAGAAAGTGGAGGTTTCTTTTAGCAAAATCTCATAACTAATTAATCAATCACCAGTTTTCTATTACGAAATGTATTGTTTTTAATGATTAAAGTTTGAATCTCAATCTCCGAGTTTCTTGAATTCATGTACAAACTCTATATTTTTTGCACTTTGTTGAGCTCATGAAGAGGAAAAAGGAAGATATGTGACTTTAATCGCTCCATGTAGTTGTATACGAAGATTTAAGTTTAGCCATTGTCTTGTGCCTACTTAAGGCTTTTAGTCGTTTCCCTGGATGTATAGGAGATTTTACTAATGATTTGTAAATTCATAAATGCAGAAGCTTTGGGAGGTAAGTATCAACTTCCTCCGCCAGAGATTAGAGATATTGTTGATGCGCCACCTGTTCCTGCATTGTCGTTTTCACCACAGAGAGACAAAATCCTTTTTCTCAAGCGGAGAGCTTTACCTCCAGTGGAAGAATTAGCTAGAGCAGAGGAGAAACTGGCTGGCATGCGCATAGATGGGAAATGTAACACTAGGAGCAGGATGTCATTTTACACTGGTATAGGTATCCATCAATTAATGCCTGACGGTACACTAGGGCCAGAGAAAGAGGTGCATGGGTTTCCAGATGGTGCCAAGATTAACTTTGTCACATGGTCTCTTGATGGTGGGCACTTATCTTTCAGTGTTCGGGTCGATGTGGAGGGTAGTGACAGCAGTAAACTTAGAGTATGGGTAGCTGATGTGGAAACAGGGAAAGCTAGACCATTGTTTCAGTCACCTGATGTTTACTTAAATGCCGTTTTTGATAATTTTGTGTGGGTGGATAACTCTTCTTTATTAGTTTGCACCATCCCATCATCACGAGGAGACCCACCAATCAGACCTTTGGTTCCTTCTGGACCAAAAATTCAGTCTAATGAGCAGAAAAATGTTGTTCAAGTTAGAACCTTTCAGGACTTATTGAAGGATGAGTATGATGAAGATTTATTTGATTATTATTCTACCTCTCAACTTGTTTTGGCGTCTTTGGATGGAACTGTGAAAGAAATTGGGCAACCCGGTGTATATACATCAATTGATCCTTCCCCAGATCAGAAATATATCCTAACCAGTTATCTTCATAGACCGTATTCTTTCATTGTACCATGTGGAAGATTCCCCAAAAAGGTTGAAGTATGGAGAACTGATGGAAAATTTGTCAGGGAACTTTGTGATTTGCCCCTCGCGGAGGACATTCCCATTGCATTCAATAGTGTGCGCAAAGGTATGCGCTCAATCAATTGGAGAGCAGACAAGCCTTCCACACTATACTGGTACATACTATTTGATCCAATATAAGTTACTTAGATGACATCGTCATGCGGTGAATGATTAACTCATGACAATGTCAGTTCACTGTTTCTCTTAGGGCTGAGACTCAAGATGACGGTGACGCAAAGGTGGAAGTTTCTCCCAGGGATATTATTTATTCACAGCCTGCGGAACCACTAGAAGGTGAACAGCCCGAAATCTTACAGAAGCTTGATCTTCGCTATGGGTATGGCACAATCTTCATGTTTGATCTCCTTTCCTTACCAATTTCAAATAGTTGTTTAATTTGTAAGAATCTCTTCAAGCCCATTGCTTTGTGATTTTGTGAATTGCTTAATATTACTCAAACAAGTCGCAAGCTGATACTGGCTAGTGTTTCATGCCTTAGGCGCTTCTATCATGTATATCTTTATAATTTGTCCACAATATAGGCACCAGGTTCAAGCAGGTTTAATTGTTACTGTAATTATGGAAATACTATTTTGGTGATTATATGTGAGAATTTTGGCTTTTGTGACTTATTTTTGTACAAAATTGAGGAGTTAACCTTTAGCAATCTTCAAATATTTGCAGTGGGATTTCTTGGTGTGATGACTCATTAGCTCTAGTCTATGAATCCTGGTACAAGACAAGACGAACAAGGACCTGGGTGATATCTCCTGGATCTAAAGATGCGAGTCCTCGCATTCTATTTGATAGATCATCGGAAGATGTGTACTCTGATCCTGGCTCCCCCATGATGAGGAGGACTTCCACTGGTACTTATGTGATTGCAAAGATAAAGAAGCAAAACGATGACAACGCTTGCATCTTACTGAATGGTTTTGGGGCTACACCAGAAGGGAACATCCCTTTCCTTGATCTATTTGATATGTGAGTATGATCAACAACTTAGTCGTATCTTCCTTGGCCAGTCTTGAGTCCTCATTGGTGCTATATGTTTTAAACCATATTCTTTCAGAAATACAGGCAGCAAAGAACGAATTTGGGAAAGTGACAAGGATAAGTATTATGAGACTGTAGTTGCATTGATGTCTGATCAAAATGAAGGAGATCTACGCCTTGACCAATTGAAAATACTGACCTCCAAAGAATCTAAAACTGAGAATACCCAATACTATATCCAGATTTGGCCTGACAAGAAATCATGCCAGATTACAACTTTTCCTCACCCGTACCCTCAGTTGGCATCATTGAAAAAAGAGATGATTAGGTATCATAGAAAGGATGGGGTCCAGCTTACTGCAACTTTATATCTGCCGCCAGGATACGATCCATCTAGAGATGGTTCCCTTCCATGTTTGGTTTGGTCTTACCCGGGAGAATTCAAAACCAAGGATGCTGCTGGACAAGTTCGTGGTTCTCCGAATGAATTTCCTGGCATAGGTGCAACATCTGCTCTTCTTTGGCTGGCCAGAAGGTAGAAGCTTGCTCTTTCTTGAATTTTGTACTCTCTGTTGTGTAAGCGATCTTCCCACTAATATGATACCTTCTAGTTTTTATTATTCTGAAAAACCGAATTGTTGTGAATTGGTTTGTCCAGGTTTGCCATTTTATCAGGACCAACAATACCTATCATTGGTGAGGGTGATGAGGAGGCAAATGACAGGTTACTTCATGGCACTGTTATATAACGCTGATTACTGTGCAGCTCATATGCACTAATTTTCTTGTTTGTATCCTCGGTAAAATTGTTCACACTTTTTTTTATGCCACAGTTCTTCCTGTGGTAACTCGTATTTGCACAAACCATTTGATCGATTCATATCTTGTTCATGAGAAGGAACAATGACTTTGATTACTCGAAATAATGGACTTGTATTATATCTATAAAACATTTTTAGAAGTATAGGAAAATAGATTAGGTTGGCCTTGGTCGTACTGTCTGTAGCCCTTTTTCTTCTTCTAGACATATATTCAGTTTCTTCCTTTACAAGTCAGAAGTGTAATGATGACGTATTTGAAAAATGTTATTGGAATTCTAGCTGATACATGACTTTCAGATATGTAGAGCAACTGGTTGCGAGTGCAGAGGCAGCTGTTGAGGAAGTTATCCGACGAGGAGTAAGCTTCTCCATTCATCCTTGTATGACTACCTTTCATGAAAATATATTAATTCCTAACATTACTTTTAACGCTGCACTCATTAAGGTTGCTCACCCGAGCAAAATTGCTGTTGGAGGACATTCATATGGTGCATTCATGACTGCAAACCTATTGGCCCATGCTCCTCATCTTTTTTGCTGTGGAATTGCACGCTCTGGTGCTTACAACCGGACCCTTACACCTTTTGGCTTTCAGGTAGAATACAAATTATGGGTGTTTTAGCTTTAAAAATGCAGTACTTCACAAGAAATTTCCACTTTTTAGATGTTATGGTAACGTCTAACATTATTTGTGCATAGAATGAGGACAGGACTCTTTGGGCGGCAACTAATACTTACATAGAGATGAGCCCGTTCATGTCTGCAAATAAAATTAAAAAGCCAATATTACTTATTCATGGAGAAGAAGACAACAACTCAGGAACACTAACCATGCAGGTATTTCCTCCCTTCTCCGTTGAAGGAACCCTTTCAATTTTACATTGCCAATCAAGAAACATGAAAGTTTCATCCTATTGGTTTTGCTGTTTGATAATGGTTTTTAGGATATAATTTTTCTTATTGTCAGCTTTTGACTGGTTGCTTATTTCACATTTCAATATGATGCAGTCAGACCGTTTCTTTAATGCATTGAAAGGCCATGGTGCTCTTTGTCGTCTGGTCATTCTTCCCTACGAAAGCCATGGGTATGCTGCACGCGAGAGCATCATGCATGTTCTTTGGGAAACTGACCGGTGGCTGCAAAAGTATTGTGTGCCCAACTCTTCTAAAGTAAATGCAGAACTTAGTGAGTGTAAAGGTGAAGTTGGCAAAGGTTTGCAAAACTCTGAAAGCAAAGTAGCCGCTGCCGGTGGAGGTGGTGGGCCAGAGTTGGCAGACCATGAGTACGAAGGATTCCACTCTGTGCCTAGGTCATTGCTATGGTAATGTCTCTTCCTCATTTGCCTATCTCCTTAACAGCAAGAATTAAATAAATCGAAATCAACATCAGGTCGATTTATTTCTTCGGATCCCCCTGACTTTAAGTTCATGAGAAATATTCGGATAACGTATCCTACGGTGTCTTATCACACGTCTCACAGTTCTTTGCTATGTTAACTGAAACTGAATGCAGTATCTTTCTTCTTTTGCCTTGTTTGGTCATGAGTTGAATTACCTGAAAGATTGGAATGATATGACCTAATAGTTTGTGTTGATCTGGTAATATTACGTACATTGCTTATGTATAGTGGTTTCCTCCACGTTTCCCGCTAGGGGTAGGCTTTAACATACCATAGTGAGTATATGGCACCTGAATAAAATGTTCTACACTTTATTCCACCGATTATTCCTGCTTCCTTGTTTTGTTTATATACATTGCTCTCGTATTCCTCGACTTTGTAGATTGTATTGCGGATGTTTGGCAGCGGAGGACTAAAACTGGAGTCGCATAAAAGCTTCTGAAGTAGTGGGAATCGGGTATATGGAATATTTAATTAGATTCAGTGCCTTTGATCACTGTTTATTATCTCTTTCTTGCAGTTTTGCACATCATGGCTGCGAAATAAACACGCAATTGCAGTCATGTTTACGATGATTTCCCCGTGTAGGGACGGGTGGATCTATTACATCCATTCCATATTTGCTTAAAAAGCTGTTACACAAGGTTCTTGCATTGCATGTACGGTCCCTCAAAACTATAGTTACGACGACACTGGTGAAACATTCATGATCAGAAGAAAAGTGAATTAACTAATCCAATGCCTCTAGGCTGAAAATTTTAGTGCACCTTGTTATGAAATAGCTTTTATTAGTTCCGACGGTACAATGGAACAGATATTCCTCACGAGTGAATTTGGAAAAATACCAATTGCAATGTTCTATCTTTTAATTTTAAAGTTGAGCTCTCCGTACCTGAATCTCGTTACTTTTTACTGAATGTACACACCGATGAACTTGTGGTTCAGTCTCTACTTTTTGGCTTCCACTTCCAAATAACGTACAACCTAAAAAAATCTGATCTCGTGCTCTTTCAAGACAATTGACATTATGTGTAAATTAATAAATCACTTATTAATTTTATCTTATTAAATAAAATATTGCAAATAAATATTTATACGTACATTTTAATATCTGTTATATAAATAAAAATATCAATTAATATACTTAAAATTTTCAACCAAACGTTATATTAGAATTATTACAAGATTTAACAGCTTACCCACAGGCCACATCATTTATATAACTATATTCAACAAAAAATTGCAAGGTTAATATCATAAGTTCTTTTTTTTTTTTTTGAGGCAAAGCAAATGCATTAAAACAGGAAAAACAAGAACATCAAAACAGAAGAAGCAACTAAACCCAAAGCCAACAGGCTTTACCCTATAACACCCGAACCTAGAGCCTCCTCTGAATTGACTACAAGCGACGGACAATCATGACCAAAAACAGAAACAAGACTGCTTGGGATAGAATCCCACACAAACC
>JAOSBL010000004.1:5717596-5730654 GCA_027568915.1 Erythroxylum roraimae | reverse complement strand
GGGCACGGACTCGGATATCACCAATGATATCTGGTTCGGGTCACTCGGGAGTGGGGTGTTACATCAGGAGTTCCACACCTCCTCAATAAGCGAACGTTCCATGGTCAAGGCCATAGCCTCAAGAGTTGCTGTAGCTTTTTTCTGGCCTAGATTGCAATAAATTGTGAAGAAATTTGTCCAACAATGTCTAATATGTTAGCAGGTCAAATACTCGACTCAGAAGCCTTTTAGCCTCCTCCATCCACTGCCAATTCCAACTCAAGTTTAGGAAGATATAACCATGGATTTCATAATGAATTTACCTAATTCAAACGGCAAGATGGCAATTTGGGTAATAATGGATCGTCTGAGAAAATATGCGCATTTTCTTCCTCCACCACCCAAATATACCTCAGTAAGTCTAGCCTTTCTCTTCCAGACAAATATTTACAGGCTTCATTGGGTTCCCAAGTTTATTATGTCTAATCGAGATCCTTTATTTCTAAGTCAATTCTGGGAGGAGTTGTTTGCTCATCTGGGTATGAAACTATGGCATAGTAGTGCTTACCACCCTCAGTCCAACGAACAGTCGGAAGTTCTAAATTGATGCCTTGAAACATATCTCCATTGTTTTGCCTGTGATGAACCGACATCATGGTCTCAATTTCTATACCTGGCTGAATACTGGTACAATAATGCTCAACACTCGACAATTGGCATGTCACCATTCCAGGCCTTGTATGGCTGGCCTCCGCCTTTCTTGCCCTAATACACCATCGGATCATCACCAATAGCTTTAATAGATGACGTTCTTCTTACCCATGCCCAGATCATCACCCAGCTCAAAGAAAATCTTCACAAATCGCATAATCGGATGACCACATAAGCCAATAAACATCGATTAGACAGAGACTTCGGAATTGGTGATCTGGTTTACGTTAAACTTCGACCATACTGTCAAATTTCGATGAACCATAGTGAAAATCAGAAGTTGTTTCAAAGGTATTTTGGACCGTATCATATAACTAGACACATTAAGAAGGTCGCTTATAAACTGGATCTACCATCGAGCTCTCAAATCCATTCGATGTTCCATATTTCTCTCTTTCGTCGCTACCTTAGATCTCCTACAAAGGAGTGGTTCCTTTGCCTCAGTCCAACGATGGTGGCACTCTGATCATCAAGCCAATTGCTATTTTGGATTAGCGCACAATTTGGGTGAAGGGAAGGAAGTGGCTCAAGTTTTAGTGCAGTGGGTCTGCTACAAATCAACGAGGCGACTTGGGAGGACAAATTCGCTATCGCCAAGTCTCATCCCCCCTTGTTCCCTAATTCGACAGATGACAACTTGGGCCTTGAGAACAAGGCCCAAAATCAGGATGGGAATATTGATACATTTTGGGTCTCTACTGATACAAGGAATCCCAAACCTAAGCGTACCATCCACAAAGCATGTTTTCTTTGAATTAGTCCGTAATTTCCTTTGAATTGGTTGTTGTTTAGTGGCGTAACTAATAGGCTTTGACTATGTTTGATTAGGGTTTTATTAATGGAATGAAATAGAACGTAATATTATTCCATCTTTTGAGATGAGGGTTTATAATGGAATAGAATGAAAGAGGAGGGTTTCATATTACATCTCATTTCATCCTAAAAAATAAAAATAAAAAACTTCCGATTTGAGAGGTTTATGATGAAATGTAAAATGATAAACAAATTTACACTATATTACATTATAAACCCTTCATTCAAACAATATTTTACTATAATACATTATAAACTATTTCATTCCTCCCAAACAATAATTTTCTAATGTTACATTTATTTATATTTATTATATTATAAATCGTTATATTCTATTCTATTAAAAATTTTAAACTAAACGTAGTCTTACCGGCCAATTTTAACTCAATTGCAATTTCACATGTATTTATGTTTGTTTCCATTTCACTTCTTGGCAATTTTCTTCACCTGTTCTAAGAAAAATCAGATCCTCTGTCCAGTTTTATTCTGTCTCATGAAATTTCAGGAATTTATGTTGCGGGTTCCACGCGGGCTCTATACGGGCCTCACATAAATAAATGGCTGAAATTTATTAAACACAATAAGACACCATAATATTGAACAGAGGATCTAAACTCGTTCTAAAGAGTTCTCTGCCCACTCAAAGTGGTAGAGCTAATTATGTTGATATCAGGGTTCTTCCCGAAAGCCAGGCCATTGCATTGATCGGTGGTCCTTGGCCCGCGACTCTGCGAATTTCTGGACATTAACTTTTCGAGGCGGAATCGAAGAAGTTTGGGATATTTTGGTTCCACCAGCAACCATTATTAAGTTATTAGAAAATATTCACTCAAAATTTGGCATCACAGTCACAGGCAGACGACGAGAAGAGGGTTTTTCAACTTCTGGTTGGGTTTTGAGTTTTCTTATTTTCTTAAAGAAAAACACGTCTCTTTCTTTTCTTTTCTTTTCTTTTTTTCCTTCTCTTTTAGAAATAGAGACAGTCGCATGGGAGAAATCTCAGAGCAGGTAAGTAAGACAAATTGTTCGTACATAAATTTCCTTTCTTCGTCTTCCACAATAGATTCTCACCTATGCAAAATGATGATTTCAACTTTCTCGTGTTTTCCTTATAGCCCTTCCTTTACCAGTCTGTCGTTTGATAGTCACAACAGATGGGTTCTAGTAGAGAAATGGGGAGTAAACCATGGAAGATAATATCAAGACCATTGCTTGAAACAATTCTCAACAATCACGCCCACCACCACCGTGTTCCTCAGCCTCTCATCTTGCACGGCCCTCGCGGCGTCGGCAAAACAACCCTCATTCTCGAGCGTATTATTCTCCATCCTCAAGCTGAAGCGGCTTTGTTGAGAGAGAGCGCTGACGCTTAAGATTTTTGTCTTTGTGCAGGTCTCCTCGATGATTGGAACAAAGGTCCACATGTCACTGGCTACGTGGACTTTGCTCAGTCTATCAAAGACCATCATCCGCTACATAACAGCTCGTTTCCATGGGGATCTTGGTCCTCCTGCGACCCTCCAACTCTCACATATTGCAAAACCCAGCTCGAAAATTGCCTTGAATCAATGGCCGAGAAGGGAATTCAGCTGGGCACCATTACTTCCACTCAAATCTTCAACACTCTCACGAAATGGCACCGACTTGACACTGCACTTCGGCGCATAATCCTCCAGAATAATTCCAACGCTACGACGTGGTCACGGAATGCGATTACTGCTAAAGTTTCGACTTCGGTTTTATGGGACCGAGCAATTTTCGCACTATCTGCTCGATTAAATGCAAAAGAGATTGATGAGATTCTGGGATTTGAAAAGAAAGGGATGAGCTTGTCGATGGAGGAGGCTTCTTATATGAGAGAGGCGATTGTTGCATTGAGACTCGCAAAAGAAGTCATAAAATTACAGCACCAGTGGAGAGCTAATGCCATCGCTTATATGAATAGAGCTGGGGGGTTTTCGAGGTCGTTAGCAAATTCGTGTACTGATTGGCCTTGCTTGTTGCTTGAATTACTATCACAAGCTGCCGAGACTGATTTATTTCAGGTGCTTGAGTTGAAAAATTAGCATTTACGTTTTGCTGAGATGGTACATTGAATTGAACTTTGCTTTATCTCTTGACATTGCTTTAATTTAACTGACAGCCAAAGCTGGTACTAAACAATATTGAAGTTCTTAAGAGTTCGACTGTGATTGACAACTCATTGGTGTCTGCATCTATATATCATGACAATCTGCTGTGGAGAATAGTTGCTTTGGGTGCAAATGAGAGGTGCCTGCCTGTCATCCTTGTAACATCTGATAGGTAAGTCCATTCCTCCACAGCTATTCTTCAGCGTATTGCTTCTTGTACTAGGCTGCTTGATAAAGCCTTTTGTTAGACTTTGTTCTAGTTGATTTCGTGTGAAGCCAATCAAATTTTTGTTTGTTGCTTTTTCCTATGTGCATAGTAACTCTGAGTTTCACTGTGATGATAATTTCATCATGCCTCTTCTTCATGTTAGTATCTTGAAACTTAGTTAAAATTGTCAACCACATAAACGCTAGTGTTCTATATAATTTCTGTTGTGTCCATTCATAAACAATAGTCTGTTTACATGGCCATTCTGCACTAGCAAATCTTGTCATGCTTATTTACGTGTTAGTGAAAAGTTTTAGCTTTTTGCTTCATACAACATATGTTCATAAGATTTTATTTCCTTCTCCCTCTATTGTTACAGCTACTATTCATACCAGGCATTTGCAGATTTTGGATATCCGAACATATTCATTTCTCGGGAGGTACCTAAATTCAAATTTCTACAACTACTACCATTAGCATCCCTGTTGCTTCTACTTTATGTAAACATGTATGTGCTTGCACTTTCTTTCTTCCCCTGAGTCTTACAGAATTCTGTTAATGTTGAATACCTGTTGAATTCAGGAAATCAATTCCATTTTGGAAATGAGTAACAGCAAAGTTTCAGTTATTGCTTTGCTCCTTGGACTTCCTTTTCAGTATTTTCATCCCAATCAGAAGACATTGGTTGGCTAAACTACTGGATGTTGCTCTTACTGTATACATTTTAAGTAGTTTGTGACAAATAAATCCTTTTTCATTCTATCGTGGTTATAGCATGCATGTATGTTTTCTTCCTCTAGGAACTCGATGCGTTTTTGTGTACAAACATATTATTTAGTTCTTCTGATATTTTATGGTTCGGTAGTTTCTATTTTTAGTTCAAGGGTGAAGGCTTGTTATCTACTTGCATGTATTGGTGAATTGGGTGCTTATTGCTTATTGAAATATCTTCACCTACAGAATTTTGGCTGGACTCCTGAAGAAGCTAAAATGCATATGGTTGACAATTACTTCGATTATTCAGAAGTGAGAAACTTTTGTTCAGCATCTCTTTCTAAACTTTTGCTCGCAATGAAAGTATGTTTATCTATGTCGAATTTGCAGTGGACAGTAGTTGTCGAGGTTCTTGGATCAAACCCTCGTCATCTTTTTGAGCTTTATGCACTAAAACAAGGCAACTATTACCAGAAGTAAGACCTTTACTTTTTAATATGGTGTACTTTGTGGAATATATTTAGGCTAATGATAGCAGAGAGTATGCATTTAGAAATTGACTTCTTCTTTCATACCCAGGATATGAATTTATTTGAGTCCATGCAGACCAATGATGAGATTTAATGTTTCCTTCATATGTACACGTGCAAAAGCATATTCATATTCAATGTGCATGTTTGCAAGAATTTTAAATTTTTGATTGATTTTTCTTTAGTTCTCTATTTAGTATATTCACATTCAATCAGCCTTCACACATAGTATGTGATTCCTCATACTTGTACTTATCACTTGCATAGCTTTTGTGGAAATATCTGTACCGTGGAATACTGATTGCCATTCATTGGAAGTACGAAATTCAAACTAATAATGGAAAATTATGTCTTTTTTCCCATTGTATAATGTAGGATGCTGGAAGACAAGTCTAACACATTTGAGGACATTGTAGATGCATATTTAGCATACTTGCAGGTACATTCCTAATTCTACTCTCTGGTGTCCTTGTAGTCTGATTTTCTATCTACAATCCATGATGGTTGTCAATTTTGCCATTTATTTGATTTTTGTGACCTCGAAGGTTCAACAAAAGAAATTGTGCTCTTTACCTAATCCTTTGTATAATATTTTTATCAATTCATTTTCAAATGTATGAGCTATGAACAGTAGGTTATTGTTAAACATGCCCAATTATTAGATTCTTTCATTTGATATTACTATGTATAAGACTAATATTTCAAATTTAACAGAAGTTACGTAATTTATACCACTCTTTGGGGTTACATATATTAACTGTTGTTAAATGAAGGATGTAAATCAGTGCTAACTTGGCCAGAGGGAAAAGAATATCACTATATGTGCTTCAGTAACGAGTTTACTTTCTATAGATCTAAATAATAGTGATTTGATAGTGACATTTTCATGGTCACCTGTTTTATTGGTACTGTTAGTAACGTTGTGGTCAATTAAGCCATGCGTTGATACAAAATATTTGTTTTTCTTCATTTATGAGATTAATAAGTTTCACTTTTTCAATGCTTTAGATTAATGTTGTGAATCCTGCAATGGATAACGCGCTAGCTCAACTACAGAAGTTTGCTGATGACGCTCGAAATGGAAAATTTCCAGAAGAAAGATTTCATTTTGGTTCACCTTGGAGACATCCTCCAAAAACAGAAGATTTCAATCTGAACCATAATTGGGCTAAGCTTCAACTCATGGATTTTGTTCAATCTTTTGTGAATACAGAGTTTGGGGTAACCTCTCTCTCACCCCTCTATAACCCAGTCAAAGCTTCTTTTTCCATTTGTCTCTACCTTTTAATTACCCCTTTGTGAGAAAAAATGATTTTCTTTTCAGGTCTATATAATATCTTTTAAATCAGCTTATAACTTGTAACTAATACAAAACTTTGGACTGTCCTTGCATGAGGCATATTTGTGTGTGATAAACTGTACTCAAGTAGCTGCTGCTGTTCCTACTGGTATTTTATAGCTGTATTTTGTGTTTCTAAGTTTATTTGCACTGCAATGTAGGTTAATTATCTAGCTGATGTAAGCCTTGAGATCATGGAAGATCCTTGTGTTCTTGCATTAATAGAGGTATTCTTTCTTTGGGGTATCTTTGCATTTTGATTTCCTTGCAAGGCATGCCCTCCCATGTTCACATTACATCTTGTTGTATATTTTACTTTGTGTTTCAATTGATCATCATGTTTCTAAATCTGTTGACAATTATCCACTGCCAGAATGAGACTTTGAAGTTAGATAATTTTCTTTCTCCAGTAGTACTAGTTCCTTTGTCTTTGACTCTAATTCTTGTTAATGCATAGAATGCCTTGCAGCTTTCAAATGTTCACTTGATCCTTGGTGTGACATCTAATGCTCATATCACTTGTATTGTTTGAGATTTATAGATTCCTCATAATTTCCTAGGTCGGTTTGCTTTATGTTCAACGGGATCCGTCCTTCATTCGCCCAGTATCCAGAGGTATTGAAAGATGCCTTGTTAGATGGTAAGCAATCTTTGTTTATTTGGATAATAATATTAGTTAGTATGATGGTTGAAGTCTCTTACGTTTAAGCTAATTTGTTATATGTGAGTTATTTCATCTCTGTCTCTCTCTTTCTAATTTGAAAAGGAGCTGAAAGTGCTAGATGCTGAAAACATCTTGTTGTTGGGTTACAGGCTTGTCCAGGAGCGGATGCACATGAGTTTTCACAAAAAGCTCCAGTTTCTGTGGCATCGCATTATTCGTGGCCGTAGCTATCGACATTTAATGCAACAAGAGGGCTACAACAAATAAAGACATAGTATGTTTTTCTCCAAGTTCACAATGTCACATCTGTAATTCTACATATGTTTGCAACTATTTAAAAATCATGGCTACTTGGATGCTATCTTCTATTCATCAAACATAAGGTAGACAAGAAACACAAGTCCTTGGTATTTACTTGAGAAGAAATGATAATTACTTGAGAAGAAATGATAATTTCATCACTTGACGCTAATATGAGGTCCTTAGAGGTGAGATTGATGCGGGGAATTGTAGATCCAGTACTGAAACCAAGAGAACAGAGAACCTGCTTAGAAAGTTAAATGAGAGAATACGCTTATTCTAAAGTTCTAAGGTGAAACATTCTCATTGGAATTCCATCTTCTTCGTAATTTGTAAAATGCATGTCTAGTGATATTTTCAACATATAGAAACCTTTTCTGTTGAAGATGTCTTCAGCTATACATGGTTCCTTTTCTCAATCAGCTGGTGTATGTCAGTCAATTATCTGCTACTTTACCATCATGTAGTTACCGGAGTCAACTCTATATTGATCACTTATCCTGTTGGATTAATTTACTAATTAAAAGGAATCTGAAATACAATATGAAATTATTTATTCAAAATCTAATTGAAAGCTTTTTCAGAACCTTACTATTTTTTTCAAGTATGCAGTTTAACTGTCGTTAGTTTCAAATGCTGTGAAGAAAAAATTTTGATTGCTGTAATCTTACTCTAGTTATACACCTTAGTTTCAAATGCTGATGAAGAGAAAATTTTGATTGCCGTAATCTTACTCTCGTCATACACCTTAGTAGGTCATTACGTTGCTTCTTGTATTTGACTCATCATACTTATAATATAAAGCTAAAAGATAGTTTCATTTTCAGTGGTTTATGCTTAATCCAACTTGGGAGTTAAGTGTCATGGACAGCTTTCAAAGTTCGATTGTTTGTCAGTAGCTAAGAGCATTTTCTTTTTTAGCAGCACTTCCCTTGTTGATGATCTAGTTGAATGAATTCCACTGTAGGTTGCTGTCGCTCGAGCCTTTAGGCTTAAATTGTAATGGGGCTCCAGTTCAGTAGTGGAAGACAACATGAGGATACATCTGACATTGGAGGATGACATTCTTGAGATTAACTGGGCTGTAGCAGTCATCCCCAATCCCATGAACTGATCAAGAATTTTAAGTCAACTTTAACTAAGAGGCACAACTCTTCCTAACCATTTAATTCAGTGGCAACTCAGGTAGAGTCGAGTAGGAAACATTGTTAGCTTCCTTTGACTTGAAATTATAGGTGTATAATGTTGTACTCTGCTCAATGATGACGTGTGTTTCTTTTTTTCAGAGGGCAGACACGCACATTTGATGTATACATCATTGCTTGAGTGCCAAAGAATACGATGAGCCTTTATAATGTGAAATGTATTGGAGCTTTAGTCTTATGATTAAACTTACTGATATGCTTAGCCATTTTCTAGGCAGATAATGAATATGCTTAACCTTATTTCTCATCTGGGTCTATTCAATAGTCCTACACGCCTTTAAAACATTTCTGGAGCCAAGCATGCGACTTTGAAACCTAGGGAGATCCTAATACCTGTCATGGCTTAGGTGATCTCATAAATGATCGATGTACAATTTGGTTCAGATTTGCGAAAAGGATAAAGTCACGGTTAAAATGAGTTTGTGATTATTTGACAAACTAAATGTTAATTAATTAAGAACGCTAAGAAAAACGAAAGAGTTTGAAGAAGAAAAAGAAAACCCGTTAACACCACAATGTCTGTTACGTAAAAAAATAATATAGCGATTATATGGATAGTATAACAATACTTGTAAGTTGTAACCTTTCTTTAGGCAGAAATGAAAATGAATTAGTTGTCTCTCTCCTCTCACTAAAGTTCTCCGCCTCTCTCTCTTCCTTTGGACTCTTCTCTTCTCGCTTTTGCTCTTCATTTTTATTCATAACAAATGATATCAGAGAAGTCGGTCCTGCGGAATCGAAGAAAACATGAAAAGCTTGATGGAAACATAGATCAGGAACCAAAAAGTGTTTTTGAAAGTTCAAAATAGAACCCAAAAAAAATAGAGAATGACCTTTTGTAGTTTAAAACTACGATGGCACAATTCATTCAGCTAGAAGGAGTGGAAATGGGAGCAACTATACTACAATTCGTTCAGCTACAAGGAGTGGAAGTGGGAGCAACTATACTAGTTACTCCAGAATCAAAGATTCATGGCTAGTCTTCTCTAAAATGCTAACGAAATTAAAAGCCCTTTCAGCCCTGCATGTCAGGGAAATGGCTTGGTGACAGCATCTCTCTAGCCAATATTAGTGGAAGCACCAAATGAGAAAGGTAAAGGCAATTTTTATAGTGGATTTTCTTATGAGAAGACTCTCATCTGTTATTTCCCAGACAGCTAATGCCCCAGTTGAGAGTGTTAAACTCTTGATTCAAAATCAAGATGAGATGATCAAATCTGGTAAGCTATCTAAACCATACAAAGCTATGTCGGACTGCTTTTCTAAGATCGTCAAGGTGTCATTGCTCTTTGGAGAGGCAGTCTTGCAAATGTTATCAGATATTTTCCCACCCAGGCCCTCAAATGTTCATTCAAGGATTACTTCAAGAGGATGTTTAACTTGAAGAAGGTAATGCTCACTAATGGAAATGGGTTGCTAAGAATTTAGCATTAGGTGGACTTGCTGATGCTTCATCCCTTCTTTTTGTTTATACATTGGATCATGCCAAGACACGCAAAGGCTACTAAAAGGGGTGACGAAAAGAAGTTCATTTTATGGCTGTTTCTTTTTTATCGATTTTAACCTCATAGATAAGAGCTCTATTTGGCAACCAGTTGATTACATTAACTGTTAATTAATCTTATCAGCTATTAACTGATAACTAATTCTATCAGCTGATTTGACCAACGGATTGCATTAATTGTTTGTTAGAGATGTTTGATAAAATTAGTTGTTTAGTATTAGTTGTTTATGTGTAAAATATCTTATAAGGATACGACTTTAAAAAAATTATAAGAGTATGAATATTATATATCTTAGTATTTCGATAAATATTCTTATAAGAATTTAAATTTTAAATATTTAATTCTACAAAAATTAAGTTTATAACGTTAATAAAAAACAGAATATTTAATAATAATAATAATAATATCAAATTTTCTTAAATCACAATAAGTTAACATTAAGTTTAGATTCGAAATATAATACATTCCAATTTAAGTTACTAACTTTTTGCTTAAGAAATAAGAAGTAATAAATATATCACAAAATATTGCATTATTTTTTTATTTTTATATAGAACTAAATTATTAAATATAAAAAATTGAAGGATCAATATGAAATTACCTAAATATTTTAAGTAAATTTTATGGAATGCATCGTTTTGTAGAATAGTTAAAGTCACCACTTGTTTTGTAGCATAGTTAAAGTCACCACTTGAACCTCTTGATTTTGCATTGTCATCTTTTTAACCTATATTCTAGCCAAGCATAGTTGATGAGTTATACATTGTTTCAGACCAAGCTGAACGAAGGATATCAACTATTAACGTGCATCTATGGGAGTTCACCAGCATAAAAAGCTTGTAATAAAGAGGATAAAATGGATATTAAACCAAAAACATTTCAGCAAATTACTTGAAAAGCTCTTACAGAGGAGCTTATCCAAAATAAGCTGATTGAGTTGTCAAACAATCCTTATAGCTTTTTATAAAGTTAAGAAGTTAAAATAGATCAATTAGTTAAAAAAGAGCTTATCAGCTCTTCACCAAACAAGGCCGAGGTTTTCTAAAGAAGAAGAGATTGTTACGTATAAAAATAATAAAACGATTATACAGCTGTACTGACATAGGTGGATAGTATAACAGTCCTTGTAACTATATCGTTAGGCAAAAATGACGATGAATTAGTTGTCTATCTCTCCTCTCTCTAAAGTTCTCTGCCTTCTCTCTTCCTCTAGACTCTTCTCTTATGTTCATTTTTATTCATAACATTGACTCCTTCGTTCCTCGCCAATTAATTCTTTTTGAACATACTCAACATCCTAAAAGCCATGTATGAATTCATGCCTAAACATATCTATCGTCTAAACATATCTATTACATAGACAAAATATAAACATATGAACTTAATAAAAAGCAAGAAGAAGATGGAAGCAGCAACATTATCTGCTTAACATGTCTACTTCTCAGTTGTTTAATAGGTAAAAGTACACTAACTGCGTCACTATGTAGGCGTCTAAAATGCAATGGGTTGTGAGAATTAAGAGAGACTTATGTTGTTTTCTTTCGGTTTCTATTCGACATTAAGAAATAAAAGAACAATATGCTAAGATAACCAATAGATAAAGAACAGGTCTGGCGGCTGAAGTGAGAATAATGAACACTAAAAAGGAGTTCCATGAATGATTTTAAGTTAATACTGACAAGGAGTTCCATAAATGATTTTTAAGTCGCTCAAAATTACTCCAAGCACAAATGTACCTTCAGTTACAGCCTCGGGATCTTCTATTCGTTCTTTATCTTAACTTATGTCTTAACACGAGTTTCAGTATCCATGTCTCTGGCAAGGTGCAGAATCACACTAACTATATCAAGAGATACAATTAAGTAACGTCGTCGAATGTTCAAACTCCCAAAGTCGACAAATATATCCTTCAAAAAGCATTCTAAACAACCAAGGATGAAAGGATTTAGTAAGGAGCAAAGAACTGCTGCTACTCACCATAAGTCCATGAACACTGTGCTCAAAAGAGAAGAAACCTATAATCCAGTTTTCCAAATAATACACTATGTTACAGCGGTTCAATTAGTCGCAGTTGGAAGAGACTTATGAGGAATAAAAACTAAAGAGAACGCGGCCATGACAGAACAAGCTCTCCACTCACTGCGGGGCAACCAGCAATATCACATCTTTTTAATCATCCCAACTGAAAACTATGTCACACTCAAATCACCACTCATGCCAATGTATAATCTCCTTCGGCAGCATTTTCTTTAATGAGATGATAGGTTCCCGGAATATAGCATCATACAAATGTTGTAAGATGGAGGACTAGTGCAGCAAAGAAAAGCTTTACAATAACCAAAAGACTCGTTAGATTTGCTGCTTCAACGTCACGTTGCCTATCTCAATCGGAGACTCGGGCCGATAATGTTCATCTGTATCAACCTCTTCAATTTCCTGTAGAAGTACATCATTTGCAAGAAAGATATAATATTCAGTATGATGGTTATCAGTGAATAAAATACATGACTGGTAAGAGCATCGGTATCCAACCATGATATGAGACGTCTATGAGAGTTGAACATAACAATAATAACAACAACCTAGTAGAAATCCTGCTAACTAAGAGTCGAACACAATGTGATATATATCAATATCCAAAAGTAACCCACACTTTTAGTTTGCATCACTCTCTCAAATAGGTTAACACAAATCAGACTCCTATTGTTGGTGCAAGACAAAGGCCCCATCTATAACAAATGCATTCATCACAGAGGTCATTACAGCTAAGTTGTGTGTCAACGTCCACATTGTGGTGTTAATTAAAACCGTAGAGGATATAAAAACGACTAAAATAGAAAAGGTGAGAATATCCCAAAGGTATCTCGCTTCAACTAGAAAGAACTGAAATTGTTTGTCACCTGAACAACATCTTCTCCCTTGACAACTCGTCCAAAAACTATTAGCTTCTCACTCAGA
>JAOSBL010000004.1:5697567-5707816 GCA_027568915.1 Erythroxylum roraimae | reverse complement strand
ATTTCTTTCAAACCTTTTGGAGTATCACTGGTAAATTAGTCACTGAAATAGTACATGAATTCTTTAGAAATAGGAAACTATTAAAGGAGTTGAATAAAACCCACATTTGCCTAAACAATCTAAATAAATAGCACCCAATTTCCTATTACAACATAGTCTACAAGGTCATATCCAAGAGCATATCCAGTAAATTAAAGAATGACCTAAAATGTGATTAATATCTTGTAAGGGGAATTTATAGAGGGCGTGTCTATAAGCGATAATATTCTGATAGTTTAAGAATTGATAAAAATTGCAAATCAAGGATAGCCATCAATGGTTGTCCAGTTAAGATAGACTTCTTCAAGGAATTTGACTCAGCCCAATGGAATTTCTTCACAGTCTATGAATTTTTGGGCTCTCTTCCCTATTTATTGACTAGATAAGAGCATGTCTAATCACTACCTGATTCAATCTATTGGTGAACGATCTCCTTTTAAGATTTTCAAGGGTGTTAGAGGAACAAGGCAAGAGGATCCTTTATCCCCCTATTTATTCACTTTAGCCATTAAATTCTTCACAAGAATGCTTCAAGTCAACATTTCAAATAACTCCAAATTTATCATTCTAAATGCAGCCAATGCAAATTACACACCTAAATTTTGCAGATGATTTGATCATATTTAAAAGAGGTAACTTTTTTCCTTGGGGTGATGATGGATACACTAAGGAAACTCTAAGATGTATCTGGGCTACGGGACAATACCAATAAGAGCAAGATGTACTTATCGTCTAATGTTCAGGATATCTGGACTCTTCGCTATATGACAGGACTAGTTAAGCAGAATATGTCATTCAAGTACTTTGGGGT
Source organism: Erythroxylum roraimae (assembly GCA_027568915.1). NCBI lineage: Eukaryota > Viridiplantae > Streptophyta > Magnoliopsida > Malpighiales > Erythroxylaceae > Erythroxylum > Erythroxylum roraimae. Next base: position 5,706,966 of record JAOSBL010000004.1, on the reverse strand, counting down.
ACCTATAACCTCAAGGAAACAAAAATATGAAGATCGTATTCCTCTCTTAGAGATGTTTAAAAAGAGGATCAATGCTTGGCATAATAAGTCACTATCAATGGCAATGAGGCTTTAGCTAATTCAATTAGTATTGAGAAATATATTGGAGCACTCTCTTATGTATGCCTAGTAGAATGAATAAGGAAATTGAGAGATGTATGAAAAAATTATTATTGTCAGGCATGGCTAATAATTGCAAAGAAGCTAAAGTCAAATAGTTGGACCTTTATGTACCGAAACAAAAAGGGAGCTAGCTACATTGCAAGCTATCCAATTGACCCTAATCTGTAAGAGGATCTAGAGGGTATTTAAGGATAAGGAAGCATTATGGATCAAATAGATTAATGAGTACTACTTGAGAGACCAAAGCTTTTGGCAGTTGGAAACTAAAAGGGAGCATTCTCAGTGTTTTACTTAGATGATTAGAAAGAGAGATCAAATCTACCCCTATGTCAAATACAAGAAAGGAATGAGAACTCAACCTGGTTATAATATGATAATTGCACAACTCATAGTCCACTATACGTGAGAGGCTCAATTCCCTGAGAATCAAAATTCCCTCTAAGGTTAAGGATGTAATTCAAGGTAGCAAGTGGAGATACAAGTTCAAGGGTTCCAACTACTTGGAGCAGCTACTTCGTTATTACAATTCGGACAGTAGGGAGGATGTCTTTGAATGTCGAGTAACACCCTCCAATTCAATAATGCTTCTTGTCTAGGATTATACAGAGATCTATCTCTAAGGGGCAAGGATACAATGGAGACTATCCCTCATCTCCTCTTCTACTGTCATTACTCATCCACAGTTTGGTCCAAAATATAACATCTGATGAATGTGTTTTGTATTACAACTGATTGGCAGGAAATAATCAACTGGGCTAGTCAAACATACGTGAGATTGAAGGGTAATAGAATTATCTTCTACACAACTTTCAAGTGTTACATCTACTTAATATGGTGGGAATGAAATCAGACTCTTTAGAGGAAACTCGATAGAAAGACATTTGTTTACCCCCAATATGGAGAAATTCTTCATGGCCACAAAATGCTTCTTTTAGCTACAGCCCGAGAGTGAATCTTGACTGGAACTTGGTGTCTTAATGAAGGGTGTAGGTACTATTACTGTGATTCAAAAGTTGTTGTAAGATGCATCAGATTCAGTCCTCTTAGGTTCATGTAAAGGCGATGCATGCTGTAACAGTGATGCATCTTGTAAGTTGTTATATGATGTCTAAGCTTGATTAGCAATGAAATTTTTTCATTTTTTTTAAAATTGTGATAGAAACTTTACTATTTAATATAATTAGACATGGTAAAAATGAAACATTTTCCAAAATTTTAAGAGACCTCTCAATCTCATGTTACAAGCATCTCTTCCTCTTTCTCTCTCTGCACCTGCGTCAAAACCTCCTTAAATTTAAAGCGTACCATCCATTGGGGCATCTCACAAAAATTCCACATCTTCTGATTGTTGTTCCAGGATAATGGTGGCAAGGGCAAGTCTGTATGCAGAAGACCTCAAGTTTCTAACAAGAACATATATTTCCTTCCTCCTATGTTCCATGGGCATCTCTTTCCACTGCTCCTCCCTGAGGCGGGCCAATAGAGTTGCCTCGCAGAAAGCCTGTGCCACTGGCTTCTTGCTGCATGTCAGTAAGTAGCACATTTTAAGAGTTGGATGTCAAAGCCAGATCTCATTGTTACAGATGAATCTATGCAAACGAAGAAACACATAACTTACCTCCCTCGTACAAATCCAGTTGTCACAAAACCGATAGGCCATCTATGAGATTGCTTATCAGCAGCGTCCTCAGGTATCTGGAGTTCCCAATTACCAGATTGTTGATGTTTGAAGTATGACCTTACAGATGAATGAGAAATTTGAAGGCCACCATCGGAATCAACTGATCTGTAGGAGAATAACTATGATATCAGAATCAATATTATGATGGAGTTTGCTAAATTTTTCATTAGTCACCAAATTAAAGTCCCTAAAATGTATATGAGAAGATGCTTGACCAGGTAAGAATTACTAGGGAAAGAAAATATGGTAAGTTTATAGATAAGTGCTTGTTTTATGTTCAAAGAATCGAGATGATCACAGAGATTGCCAACAAAAGTAACGGGTAAGAAGATGGGAACAAACCTTGAATTCCACAATGAAACATCACTAATACAAGGGGCACACACAACCGCCCCCTCCTCGAAAACACCTTCTTTATACGCATGGAGGAAAACTCTAAGGAGACATAACTCATGGTCAAGAGCAACTTTATTACTAGTATCCTCAATCTTATTTTCACCCTTCATGAGCTCTAAAAGGTTAGCCTGTGCACATGGAACTTTAGGAAATAAAAGCAATCTGTCACAATGGATTTCACTCAAAAAATTAGTAACTGCAGTTGATGTCCTTGCCACCATTCCATCAAATGAGTTGCCTTGACTGCTGAAAGATTTCGTGTCACAACCACCACAATTTGTATTGGGTAATGAATTTTTGTTAACTTTGCCAAGGGTAACATAAATGCAATTCCATGGGGCTTGAATAGGAATTTTGAAAGGTCTCACAGCAGGAGGCATTCGTTCTGCTTTTTGGTTAACAGCAGCTCCTTCAGTTGCCTTGAAAGAAGAGTATGCACTACAGTCAGGAAAATCCGAAGGAAAATGTGGCAACCCAACCTGCAAAAGATAGAAAATTAACCTCCATGCTCTAGCAGCACAATCAAATAAACGTAGGTTTTCAGATATGCATACTTCACAAGCAACCCATCGCTTCTCTCTCAAACCTATGGCATGAGCTCCTTTTGAGATAAATGAAATCCAGAAGACCCTGGCCCAGCTTATAGGGAGTATAATAGACCATCTAAAAGAACAAGAAAAGTCAAGCATGAATGGCTACAAAAATCAAATATTTTTAGCTAAGACAGGAAAAGCCATAAGCAAATGCACTTAAAGTTATAGCATACTGAAGCTTAAATAGGAAAAGGAATTACCCCATGGAACGGCCTTTTCCAATATTGTTTTTAAGAAGAAGAATAGGACAACACTTTAAACTTTGCAACCCAATAGAATTCTTTGAAACTGTTGCCTTGGGATCATCAAGAAAAATAAAATCCATAAGAGCGTGATGCTTTTCTAAGCAAAGAATGTTCTCTTCTACTGGGGGCCTCAATCTGCAACTAGCATCCCATAAACACATGTTGTCAAGCAGACCTTCATTTGCATCAGGAATTGAAGATGGTAGTGAAAGTAACTCTTTACAGTTTCCCGGAACTTCTAGAAAGCTAGCATGTTCTTTAGCTTCATCTTGTGGCAAATCATTTATTAAACAAGTAGGAGAAGATAACATATTTGCAATACTCTTTACAGGCAGCAAACGAGGATCCTTCACAGTAAGAGATAACACAGAGCATGAAGAAATGCTCTCTTCATCTTCAAGCACAGCAAACTTCCTCATGCGAGATTCATGATTCAACTGCAGTGAATTGTCTGCACTACTGCAACCAGTGAGAATTCTAAGCAAATATGAACTGTTTCTTCTAGTCAAAATTTTATGTAGATGTACCTATATGTGGCTCACCAAGAAATAGGATGCAGTGTCTTTTGAAGAAGTTGAAATGCTTTAGACCCCATTACTTCAAATTTTGCAAGTTGACCCTCAAGTGAGAAACACCTAGCTGTAGCACCAGTTTCATTCAACTGAACGATGGAAAAGGGGCATGTGTTCTTGTTAAAGTCCATATAATTATAATAGGAAGTGTCCCATCACAGCTTAACAGTCATTCAGTAAATTGAACTTTCTAAATAAAAAAAGTTGCGGGCCCAAGGAAAATAACGTTATCAGAACATTGGCATTAGGACGGGCAATGTGTCTGCCTCCAGAAGCAAAGATTGAAAAAGAGAGATATGACTCAAAAAATTTAAAAGAACAAAAAATTACAGACCTGCTTCTGACAAGCTAACTTCAGAGCATCATATCCCTCACCAAAAGCTGAAACATGTATCCACACCCAGACCTGGCTGCAAGTTAAGCATGATTCACAACTTTGTGCCTCATTGCATGCTTCAAAATTACATTCATCACCATCAGTTCCTCTGTTGTGAATATGAGGTGGTCGCCACAGATAGACCACGGGAGCTATTGGTTGAGAAGTTGGTGCCCCAACATGATGAAGCTGGAAAAAGAAGAACTTCATATGTCTAGTTTCTTGAGATATCCTACTTCACCAAAAGTGAAAATGGAGGACAACATAATGGATAACCTACCATGGAATTTGCATATGTAGCACCAGATAGAACAGAAGTGTTAGCATCCAAAGATTCAGCCAAAGGAGAAGGCACCAGTACCATCCTTAGCACTGACAACAATGAATCCTAAGTACAGTATCACAATAAGTAGTTTAGAATACAAATCCAGGAAATTATAAACCACTTAGCTTATGAATGTTACATCTGCATTACTAATGGACAAAGCCAATCTACTCAGACACAGCTTTCAACATCTCACTTTTAGTAAACAGTTACGACAAATTCACGGGGAAAGAAACAACTAAGTACAAATTATGCATGCCTCTGGGCCTTCCAATTGGACTGCAATGTAATAGCTTGCATCGTGCACGAGCACTCCCTCTCTGAACCACTTCAATAGAGCCCGAGATCCCCTACCCCTGCAACAAGAAAGTTACAATCATCAACAAAAACAAGATAAACATATTATTTTAGAAAAGAAAAAGAATTGCTTTCACTTGGTTGGTGCTCCATTGGGATATGAAACACAAGTCTATATAATCAAGAAAACAGGTTAAGGAAAACATTACCTGCCATGTAAGCCTAGAGGCAGATGGAAACCCCACGACTTGGTCATTGTAAACCGTTTGGCATGCCAAACATGTGTTCTCAATCTCTTAGTCCCATCACCTGAAGTACAGAACCCACTTGCAGGATTCTTTCGAAGTTCAAATCTTCGACGAATGCGACGAGGAAGCTTTTCTGGGTTCTTCTCGAAAGCCAGGGCATTGCATTGATCGGTGGTCCTTTGCTTTTTTCTGTGTCTATTCCTCGCAGCTTGACTCTCGAATGAATTGGTTCTTCTTCTCTTGTTTCTTCGAGACCTGAAATCATTGTTTAGCCGGCGAGATACAATTGAGTGAAGTGCTTCGAGTTCTGGAGCCCGCGACTCTGCGAATTTCTGCACGTTGATTTTTCGAGGCGGAATCGACGAAGTTTGGGATTTTTTGGCCCCATCAACAACCATTGTTAAGTTACTGGAAAATATTCACTCTAAATTTGGCATCACAGTACAGATAGACGACGAGAAGAAGGTTTTTCAACTTCTGGTAGGGTTTTGGGTTTTCTTATTTTCTTTAAGCCTTTTGTTTGTATATTTACTTGCCCGTAAAAAAGAGGAGAAAAGAAAAAAAGAGAAATTGATTTCTTTTCTTGGTTTGTTTTCTTAATTTATCAAAGATAATTTACTTATATTAGAGTTATTTTGTCTTAAATTTTCCTTTCTTTTTTACCAATTTGATGAGAAATATAATTGGTCCAAATTTTTCTCCTATTCCTCTTCATTCTATCTCTTTTTCTTTACTTATTTTTATCCAAATAATAAAAATTAAGAGAAATATAATTTTCTTCCTTTCTTTTCTCGTACTTTCCTTCCGTTTAAATAAAAGCATGAAAAACAGGTCTATGTTTTTTTGTTTTTTTACTTACTTTCTTTTAGAACTAAAAAGAGTCGCCTGGGAGAAAAGGGACAGAAACAAGGGTAAATTGGGAAGAAGACAAATTTTCGTTTCTTAGTTCCATTGCATGCTTTGGGGTACGAATTGTAAATAAAATTCGTAAATACAATCGTTACAATTTTTTATTTGATATTATTATTTTATTAATAAATTTATTATTTATCTTACATTATATTAATTATATGTGACGTTTTAATATTAAAGGTAAACTCTCTGAAATAAATATTGTGTAACTGAAATTATAATGAGATCATAATTATGATATTCAATTTATATTTATATATTAATTCACATACTGTTCTTAGTTGTAATTTCTTTAAGATAAGATATTGATAAAATGATAAAACTAGTACACGTTATATTTTTTTTTATGAAGAAAGTAGTTAATATCATAAGTTAAAGTATTGAGATATTTAAACTAATGTGTGGGTTTTTATTAGAGAATAAGTTTACTGACCTGATTATGAAGATCCTAAAAGAAATATTAATTATGTGTCTGTGGATTTCCTTATAATGATAGTTATATAATTTATTCTTAGAATTAAGATTAATAAAGTATCTCTCGTGAGAATTATTGTATTTTGATGTTACTTATGACGTGACATATTTAGGTTAATTCATTTGATAATACTTTGATGCGCCATGAACCATATGAAGATAATTAAGTCAATAAAGAATTTGTTAACGTAAAGTAATTAAAAAGAATATCATATTATTCTTGATTATTAGTAATTTAAGGAATTCTCTGACCAAAGTGAAATGATATTTGAAAAAGTATTTTCAAATATCAATTATAAATCAATTATTAATTAAGAAGATTGTATTCAAAAGAGTAGATACTATATTCATATTCTATCCAATTGAAATATTGGATGACGAAATGATTAAATTATACATCATAACTAGACATATTAAGTCAAACCACTTTGACATTTATGATATTTAGATAGTCATGACATATTGTTAGACGTCAATGTTGATATATAATTATAAATTATGTAATTTCATAATTAAAGACAAATTAAAATAATTATAATTATGAATTATAATTATAATTATAATTTATATCATTGCCAATATATTATGAACCTAATGGATCAGCTATAAAGAGCATTTTGAAAGAGAAAAATCAATTTTAATTAAGATGGACTTAATTATAAAGTTTGAGAAACTTTATGAATCAAATATAAAATATTTGATTTTATTAAAATTAAATTAATTATAATTAGAGCTTGACTTTAATTATAATTGATGCATTTAATTTTAATAGAAATTAAAAACTCTATTGTTTTTTATAATAAATAAGAATAAGTATAAGGGAGCTACCACTCCTAATTCCTTTCAAAAAGTTGAGCGTCTTTTGACTATTTTGTGGATACTATTAGAAGCTAGACGCGTGAACAACTCGTGGTTGACACATCAAAAAAATTTCAAAAGAATAAGAATATCAAATTAGGTACGATTTCATATTTCATAATTCAAGTTAAGTTTTTTCAAGTTGTTTAATTATTGGAATCCGATTGGAAACTGTAAAATTTTATTTTTTTGCTGCGTCAGTGATTCGGTTGTGGTTTGGTTTCCTAAGAGTAATTATCAAGAACTTCAAATATTTCAAGTATTAAGTTATGATAAATTAAAAAAAAAACCTTTTTTAGTCCATCTTATACCTTTATTTGTTTTAATTATATATTAAACTTATCTTAAATATATTAAATTAGTGTAAAACAATAGTTAACGTTATTAATATTCAAGAAATTTAATATTTAGATTTGATTTACTAAAACTAAGTTAAATTAGAATGCAAAATTATATTTTCTTTGTAGTTATCTCCAATGCGAGAGAGAATAGTGATTTAATATGCAATTATCTTATTGATATTAATTTTTATTTAAATTTAATTATATTTTATTAAATTAATAACTGTCATTATCTTTTTATATTAATTATAAAATTTAACTATTTTATAATTTTTGTTACATAAAAGTATAATAGTTATGTTTTGACTATATTTTGATTAAGTATAGTCAAATACGAAGTGCAATTGTACAAAGTTGGTCTCTGTAAAGAAAAACTACTTTTTCGAATCAGGTGGAATCGTGACGTAGTTGTGCACCCTAGTCTTTCTAAAACGTAAAAATACCCTTCTATGTTGGAGACCTGTCACCTCATGATCTCCTTGTAAATGCGATTCCATTTTTCATAGTTCATAGCTTTTACTGTTGAATTTTTACCAACCCTTACCAAGTAAGGTTCAGTTTCGCTAAAAAAATAATGATTGTTAGTAGATTGGAAAAAAGAGAGAAAAAAAAGTGGATCCAGAATAGATAAACATAGTTGTTCCAATCACATCAAAGTTAAGGTGTCAGATACTTTTCAGAAGCGCAAGTGGCATGGCACCACTTACTGGGTTACTTTCCAGCTTTTGGGAACTCATATGTACTCCCAACTACAATAAACAACAAATCTAGTTGCAACAAAGAATTGTAGTAATCAAAGTACAAAACTGACTAGTACAACCTTCAACTGACAGTACAGTCTTGTGGTATCCTAAAGACCATCTCCCTCGGCGTCCATGCGGACAAATTGGGCATTTGAATGCCTGGATCTAGCAACTATGAAAGCCGCAAATGCAGAAAGGCACAGAGCTCCTACCGAAAAAAGAAGGGAGAAGGCACTGGCAATGTCTTGTGAACCGTGGGATGATTGCTTGGCTAGCAGGGACTTGGCTGGAGGGATGTCTAATGGTATCCAATCACAGCTAATAGAATAGTGTCCAGAACCATGCCACGGGGTCCCATCAACAGGATACCAAAATGCAACAGACATCTTGCCAGGTACCCCTATCGAAAACTGTGCATCCTACATAATTGGAGAATCAGACATAGAACTCATTAGACCCATCCAGGAAATATTCCCCAACATAATGCATAAAGAATAGTCCAAGAGAATCCTCAATTTGAAGTGTTAGACAGTCGTGTCTCTTAAATCCAGTGTAGGCTATAGCAGTACATAAAGAGCCAGGCTGTTGCAGTATACAAGGAGCAGAATAAGCTCCACAAAAGTTTTCAATATTTTATGATTGAACTATAGATATTCACATGTAATATTTACAAAATCTTGTGATTTGGATTAAGAATAAACAAGGAGGACTTGTTAGAAGGCTTGCGAAATATTCACCCTATTAATATTTATAGTACTTGTATCAGTGCGAATAAGCAATCTCAGACTTGGACAAGGATTCTTATAGTATTATAAGACAACATTTAAAACAATCAAGCTAGACATCTAGCAGCCAAAATCTGGATGACAGATTAAGTGTCTAACCTGTTGAAGTCGATCCATGGTTCTTAATGGCCTGGAGAACTCAAAGGAATATGTGCCCGCCTTACCAGCTGATGAATAAGGACTGTCTGCCTTCACAAAACCTGATCACAAAATTGAAATCATATCTAAAAGGAAACAGAGAAGAAAAATCTAGCAGTGAAATAGATCATAATCCAACACTTGAAAACACAGGCAAGAAGCTACCAAAGACTGCTTGAAATAATTATAAAAGGTTCATAAGTTGCAAAAAGTTCATTATTCTTCTCTTTCATTCCTTGTTTCACTTCTACTT
>JAOSBL010000004.1:5659676-5670413 GCA_027568915.1 Erythroxylum roraimae | reverse complement strand
TGCCACTGGAGAAAGAAAACCTCTATGTCATGCTGTATCAGATGCTGATGGAATGTTCACATTTAAAGCAATACCTTGCGGTAGTTCTCTTTTAGTTGTTTTCTTAATCATCATGTGTATTTATGCATACACATGCTTCCTAAGATTAGCCAGTAGGCACACAGTCAGACTTGTATGAATGTTTATCTTTTTATATTCATTTTCTTAGTTGTTGAAGTACATTTAATCTGTTTATTGCTGCTAAATTAGCTGATACATGAGTGAGATGTAGTTGAGCCCTTCAACTGCTCATAACTGTTTGGGCCTTTATATAGTTAAAACTTAGGAGAATCTACGCAATGGTTGAAATAAATGATGAAAGGTAGCCATGCTGTGGTGAACAAAAAATAAGCAAATCTTAAAGTCATTGTTGTTCTGGATCCGAATTTGGTGTTTTTTTACTGGATTTTTTGGAAAAGCTTATTCCCATTTTGCTTGTTGAAGTAGTTTATTTCGTAATTTAAGTATCTTTTACTTTGGTTACCATTTGTGCTAATGAGTCCTAAGATGTATGGTTTGACATTCTGTTTTGCATAAGTTCCTGAGGATTGATATTTTCTTGCATCTGAGCAGCTTTTGCGTAGGTATTGATTCTGATAATAAATGTTTTGAATTCTTATAGGGCTTTATGAGCTTATTCCATTTTACAAGGGTGAGAATACGGTATTTGATGTTTCTCCTCCGGTAATGTCAATTTCTGTGGAACATCAACATGTAACAGTGGCCCAAAAGTTCCAGGTGAGATATTGTCACATGTATGGTTTGGAGTTGGACAGTTTTTCCTTTGAGATGTTATTTCAGCATTGTTCTTTATCTTTTTCCCCTAAACATTCGGAACGTATAAAATGCATTGTATTGCAACTATGTTCTATGGCTAATATCTGACTGGTAGGAATCGCAGTTTGTCTTGTGATTTTATTTCGGTGTTATATGTTTTATGTAATGTCTCTCTTGGAGCAGCAATTTGGATACTTTTTGGCTAGCTGATAGTACAGCAAATCTTTTACTTTGTGCCGCCATTGCTATTTAAGCTGAAGTAACTTTGTCATCATGACTTGGCTCAATAATATCATCAACCTTAGTCCTCCAAATTTTATGATACACATTCTAATCAAGTAGTGCGCTTTTAATCTTCTTCTCTGTATAGGTCACTGGATTTTCTGTTGCGGGCCGCGTAGTTGATGGAAATGAGATGGGTGTAGAGGGTGCCAAAATTATTGTTGATGGTCATGAACGATGTATCACTGATAAAGAAGGTTATTACAAGCTTGACCAGGTACTAATCCATCTATGATATGTGTGGTTATTTTGTGATCATTCAATTTTTTTGATTTCCTGTTTATTTTCTTACAGTCAAGTGAGGCTAGTTTATGCTTCTCTCTGTATCTATTTACTGTTTACCCATGATCTGGAGTGTTATGATGCATAATTTCTTACATGCCACCTTAGTCAAAATTAATTTGCCAATTTATTCAGTGTCATGGAACATGCTTTAGGACTATTTTCTTCATAACATTACCTACTTCACGTAACCTAAGTAAAGGTATACAAACTATACCATTATTCAATTTCAATTGTTCTCTTTTCTACGCAGTAGGAGGTTGGGAATGGTCCTACATAGGGAGCAATCTATTACACAGTCTAAGAATCTTAAGTAAATCACCATTCTTCCTTCTTCTTGTTTCTTTTTCCTTCGCCTTGTGGAGTGTTTGTGGTTTGTACTGTACAAGAGTTGAACAATCTTTGGCATATTCTTAATGACCTAGAAGTTGGCCTTTACAACTTTGTAAGTGACAGGATTGATGTCTTGTTGCCTATTGAATAATTCTGTCCTCTGGGGATATGTGATCTTTGAGATGTTGTTCCCAGCCAAGTCACTATGGCATTATTACTGGCAATTCGTTTTCTTCTAATAGGGTTCTGACTTGTTTGTTGTGTTTAGGTTACTTCAAATCAATATACAATAGAGGCCAGGAAGGAGCATTACAAATTTGATAATTTGAAGGATTATATGGTAAATTATCTGTTGAATCTTGAGACTTTATATTGGCTGTGCATATCATGATTAAAGTGTTCATACACACATCACTAATTATTAGATTGATTCTGTGCATAATATCTTTCATTCTCTAACTTTGTACTCTGTATTAGGTTTTGCCCAATATGGCTTTGATTACAGATATTAGATCGATCTACTATGATGTATGTGGTGTGGTTAGGATGGTCAATACTGGCTATAAAGTGAAGGTATTCTACCTATCTCTACCCCTCTTCCCCTCCTCCTCTTCATGTTATTCACGTGGGAATATTTTGTGGAATATACAATATATCCTTTATGAGCTCTTGTCAATTTTTATGTTTGCTGATGAATTTGTCTGAATGTGTATATAGGTGGCTTTGACTCATGGACCAGAGAATGTTAAACCTCAAGCAAGACAAACAGATGCTAACGGAAATTTCTGCTTTGAGGTATGATAATCGAAAAAGTGATGAGAAACACTTTTAGTTGATGCCAGAAATCATTTTTCCCTAATCATAAGGTAGTTTCTGCTTAAAGAACGTGGATTGCATATAGCTAAAAAATTATTGGAGTTCCATTGATAACTGTTTGCTTCGTGGAAAAGATAAATAAGTTGATATGACATATCCTGATTCATTCAGATTTTCAATATTTTGAAATTGTAAATCTGCTATTTTTTTGAACTTATGAAATTCGTGAATACAAGTTCAGTGTTTTATATCTGCAATTTACTTATCAAGATTGTTAAGTTCTCAAGCATGTAATTCTTGCTTGTAATCTTCCGTTTCTAGTGAGATCATTCAGTTTAACATATTAAAAGCTTTGTAAAATATCTATTTATTCTTTTTTGTTATTTTCAGGTTCCACCTGGTGAATACCGGTTAGCTGCTTTGCCAGCTTCACCTACCACTGCTACTGAACTTCTGTTTTTACCTCCTTATATTGATGTTGTGGTAAAAAGTCCAGTACTAAACGTAGAATTTTCTCAGGTACCATGCCACAGTATGACACAAAACTTGAAACCTTTCGATATAAGTTCAACTTTCATTAATTTGGTGATGTGATTGCAGTTTCTTTGGTATGTAGTTTCTGGCCTTGTCTAGAGATAATATTCCAAGCAATCCACTGTTCTTGGCTACATAGCATGACATAAACACAAAGTTTGATATTCATTTTTGAGAGAGATGCTTAATGTTTCATCAAGGATAGACTAACTTCTTTCTCTGGGATTCATTTACTGCTTTTGTGATACTTATATGAGGCTTGTATCTTTTCATCCAAATTGCTTTTCTTGTACTTCATATCCTATTGTCAAATTGCTCGTTTTTACTCAGCGATAGACTTTACTGATTCTTTTTCTTATAATGAAGGCCCTGGTCAATGTGATTGGTTCCGTAACTTGCAAGGAGAAATGTGGCCCATCTGTTTCTGTCATACTTCTGAGTTTGTCTGGTAAAGACAAAGAGAGGAAGTCTGTCTCTTTGACAGATGCGAGTGATGAATTTGTTTTTCCAAATATCTTACCCGGAAAATACAGGCTTGAGGTTTGGGTCCTTTAAATTTTGAATAAAATTTTCTTTTCCTGAATAACATTTGAATAAAATTTTCTTTTCCTGAATAACAACTTCAAATTCTCTAATAATAGCTTCTTTTTTTTTCATCTTCTTCAATTTTCTGAATGTTGTTCATTACTGTGTTTTCTTCTGCTAATAAATGTGTCCTTGTTTTTTCAGGTCAAACACAATTCCTTTGGAGCAATGCCAAGTGAGGATAATTGGTGTTGGGAGCAGAGCTTTATTGATGTGGATGTCGGTGTTGAGGATGTTAGAGGGATTGTATTTGTTCAAAGAGGTTACTGGGTGAATGTCATCTCAACCCATGATGTAGATGCTTACATGACTCAGCCAGATGGTTCTCCAATTACTTTGAAAATTATGGTAGTTGTTGCCTTGAAATTCAACTTTTAAGCCACAAATATGATGCAAACGATTTTAACCCTTGTGTGTTATTTGATATTTTTGGTTTATGAACTACAGAAGGGTTCGCAGCGTTTATGTCTTGAATATCCGGGAGTGCATGAACTTCATTTTGTTAACTCGTGTATTTCATTTGGGAGCATGTCAACAAAGATTGATACGTCAAACTTGATGGTGTGGTTCCCTATAAAGTGTTGTGGTTCTCCTTTCTTCACTCTCTCTCTCTCTCTCTCTCTTACTCAAATTAGTATTTGGTTTAAGAAATATAACTGTTCTTGATTTTTCTTTTCTTTTTCCTAAGAAAATTTCTTATATTTGTAGCCAATCCATTTGAAAGGAGAGAAGTATCTTCTCAGAGGACAAATTATGGTTGACTTAAGCTCGGCTGTTGACGCTAATGAATTACCTAATAATATCCCCATTGATATTGTTGACGGTGAAGGGAGTGTTATTGACAGTACAGCTGCCACCATTGCATCAAGTAAAAGTGATCAAATGCACTCAGCTGTATATGAATACTCTGTGTGGTCTACTCTTGGAGTGAAACAAACATTTATTCCCCAGGACTCGAGGTATATTCTGGATACTTGGTTTAGTTTCCAAATTCCCCAGTTTACATGCACTTTGGTGCTCAGGTTGATACCTTCAGTTTTCTTGTATGTTTCTTGGAAATTCACCTTATACTAGTCTCTGTTTCTTCAGTAAACTTTCACCATTTCAATTTTTGTATGTATAGATTTCTATTTTTCTTTTGTCTTCGTGAATGTTGCTACTTTTCTATAACAGCATTATTTATTTGATCACTGCTCTATTTAACTTTTTCCAGAAATGATGGAGAGAAGATCTTGTTTTACCCCAGAGAGCATCAGGTAGTATCAATGGTTATTTTAATTTATGTGTTGTTATGTGATTTGTTGTGTTTAAAAACTTGTTCTTTGTTTAATTAGGTCATGGTGAAAACTGATGGTTGCCAAGCTTCACTTCCCTCATTCTCTGGTAGACGGGGTTTGTATTTGGAAGGATCAGTCTCTCCCCCTATTTCTGATGTTTATATCAAGATCGTTGCTGTGGAAGATAGCAAGATTACTTCACTCAAGAAAGGACATACAGCACTTGAGACTACCACTGGAGTGGATGGTCATTTTGTTGGAGGGCCACTATATGATGATATAAGTTACACTATAGAGGCTTCAAAGGTTTGGGAATATTTGTTTTTCACATTAGATATCACATACTTTGTCTTCGCCTGATTTACCAATGTTCCTGATGCATGTTACTTTTGGAATATGGCATTGGATGTATTTTTTTTTCTTTCTATATGTTGAAATATATATTTTAATAAACTCTATGTCTTCATTAATAAGGCTCTTGATTTCCCTATTACTTATGCAGCCTGGCTATCATCTTAAACGTGTTGGGCCTCATTCTTTCTCCTGCGAGAAACTTGGCCAAATTTCTGTACGCATATATTCAAAAGATGATGCTACTGAACCCATTCCTTCAGTTCTCTTCTCACTAAGTGGTGATGGAGGATATAGAAATAACTCGATATCCGGTGCTGGTGGAACATTTTTCTTTGATAACTTGTTTCCTGGTATTTTCTACCTGCGGCCTCTGCTGAAGGTAAAGATCTAAAGATTCAAGTGTAATTATGTAGCACGGCTACAGTAATACATTTTTACAAAGCCTTGGAATTAAACTAGTTGGTTGACAATCTGATTCCCTAATCTGCTGTAGGATTCATGCCCACGGCATGTCTTTTCGTACTTTAAGACATTTATGATTGGATAAGACTGACAATTCTGGGGCAGATATTTAGCCTTATCATCGGGAGTTTCATGTGTTAATAGTTTGGATTGTCTTTTTGACTCTATTACCTTGTTTTCTGCTTCACTTATATGTTTGATTAATCTCCATCACAATGTGTCTTTAGTGATGGAATTTGGGGTTACTTCAAGTCAATTTTCAATTTAGGCTACTTGCAACTTGCTGCCAATTTTATATTCTAGTTAACACTCTGTAGAGCATCCAATTGCATTTTCGGTTTAATCTCATCATGGACCTTCTCTTTATATTCTTCTTTGTCTTCCTCTTTAATTTGAAAATTTGCAGTCTACAAGGAATTTGAAAAGGTGTGGACTATACGCCAAACCTATGGCTATTGTTTGTGAGTTCATCAAAAGGTTATTTTTTGTCTTTGTAGGAGTATGCATTCTCACCTTCAGCAGAGACAATAGAACTTGGTTCTGGGGATTCTGTAGAAGTTACTTTCCAGGCTACCCGTGTTGCGTACAGGTCATACATAAGCCTTTTCCTTAATATTTAATTTCATGGTTTTCATTGCTAATTGAACCAAGGAAATCTTCTATATTTTATGTTATATACTCTTCTTTCCTATGGTACAAAACTTGACTTGAAATTATGTTTACATTAATGTTTCGACATTGTTTATGTCAGTACAATATGGGACTAAATTAAATTTTCAACTGCACATATGTCCTCATTTGATCTCTTTTAAGGGACACAAATGTCTTTTTTTCATTGCAGTGCAATAGGTGTGGTTACTGTTTTGTCTGGTCAACCAAAAGAAGGTGTTGCAATTGAAGCCAGGTCCAATTCAAAGGGGTACTATGAGGAGACAGTGACTGATTCATCTGGAAGTTACAGGCTGAGAGGACTTGTTCCCAATGCAACCTATGCCATTAAAATAGTGAAAAAGAATGGGCTGGGAGCCAGAATTGAGCGTGCTTCACCGGATTCAATTACTCTTAAGGTCATTGTATATGGTTTTCCCTCAGTTTTTGACAAAACTGGATTGTTCTTAAGACTGTCTCACACTTTAAAGCTTCATTGGATTCGGTTACTGCTAAGGTCATTCTATGTAGCTTTCCCTCATTTTTTGACAAAAATGGAACTTAATTTTGTCTCACAGTTTAAAGCTTCAGCGTATTGCTATAAGGTCAATCTATATGGTTTGCCCACGTTTTTTTTGACAAAAATGTGACGGTCTTAAGTTTGTCTCACTTTGCTCTGTACCTCATTTTCTTCTTAAATTCTCCTGGTGTAAAGTTCCTAATATTCATAAGAGCACTGTAGAATATTCATGTTAGTGGCCTGTGAAGTATCAAAATGTCTGTTAATAATTACGACAATTCATAAATTAGAATGGGCACCTTGTTGATTGCAGGTGGAACATGCGGATATCAGGGGGTTGGATTTTGTGGTCTTTGAGGAGCCAGAAATTACCATTTTAAGTGGCCATGTTGAAGGGAAGAGGTTGGGAGAATTGCATCCACATCTACTAGTCGAGGTCAAATCTGCTAGTGAGACGTTGCAGATTGAGTCCGTCTTTCCATTGCCTCTGTCCAAGTTCTTCCAAATCAAGAACTTACCAAAGGGTAAACACCTTCTGCAGCTGAGATCAAGTCTCCAATCAAATACCCACAAATTTGTGTCAGATGTCATTGAGGTTGACCTAGAGAAGGACGTTCAAATTCATGTAGGCCCACTGAGGTACAGTTTCGAGGAGGATCATCAAAAACAGGTTGGTTATGCATTGTTGTCACAAATGTAGTGGGAGTTTGTACATAATGGGATAAAGATGCATTCGCCTTTTTATATGGTTATACTGAGATGTTTTCTCATTCCACTATTTGTTGTGAGCCTCTTGTGCATTGTCTCGGCCAATACGGCAACGCCCTTGTCTTCTGCGCACATGTTCCATGTGTTTCTCACATGCTGTTTTTTTTTTCCTTTTTGAACCCTTTGTCCGTCCCTACAGGAGTTAACCCCGGCACCTGTATTCCCTCTCATTGTTGGCGTTGCAGTAATTGCCCTCTTCATCAGTATGCCAAGGTAGACCATTTTTACCCACAAAACACCGCATTTAGTGAATCATATTTGTTCTCATGTTTACTTCTTGATTTGTAGTGCTAATTGTGAAATTCTTTTCTGTTCTCTCTCATAAGATTAAAGGACCTATACCAAGCTACAGTGGGGATACCAACGCCAGGATTCATGACAACTGCCAAAAAGGAGCCCCGAAAGCCTGTAGTGAGGAAAAGAACATATTGAAGTCTTGTGTGTGTTCCAGAAGATTTGAGTTCAATTTTTGTTTGTTGGTCCTTTCAAGTTCCTGATTGACAGAGGAGGTGGGAGCAAAGGGACGTGCTTGTATTGACAGCAGTAGTGTAGTTATCTTCCAGTTCTCCTTTTACTGGACTTCAAGCCAATGCAACCGTGGATCAAAATCTTAATGTCTGCTATCCTGGCTTTTTATTCTTTTTCCATTTTTCACTTTCATTCACATACTACAGAATATGATTATGGAAAAGGTCCCTTCGGAATTACCACCTGCTAGAGCATAGTTTAGGTTTAAGTAGCTACTACTAGCTGTACTCTTAGGTCTCACTAGATTGGAAAGCTGTAGCTGAAAGAAACAGTTTGCGACTTCTAAGATTTTGTTTTCTTTTACATTTCTACTTCAATTATCTATTTTTGTTGAAAGCTTTATAATGAAGTTTTCCCAGAATTTGCTGGAGCATAATCGTCCTTAAATGCCAATATGGCAATGTAAATACTGTTTGATGGCTTTGGCAGATCGGCAGCTGCAGCAGAACATGCCATTGGTGATTTCTATATAATGGAAGATAAATTTTCTAAATTTTGCTTCAGCATTTTGACCTGATCAATTATGACTTGTAACGGTGACAGTTTATAGGGGGGACACATAGACAAGGCTGTCTTCCGGCCTCTCTTTGGCCTGAACATAATGCTTAGATCCTTTATCTTGAGGATAAAAGATTCAGCTGGTCAAACGCTTTATGCAGTGATTTGTGGTTTCCCCCGTGTTCTTGAGACTAGTCAACAGATGTGGCTGCCCATAAACTTGTGTCTCGAACTCTTAATAGCCACTTTCAGTTTGTTTCGTTGCATAAACAAAGTCATCTTGCTCTTAAATATGCAAATCCACGATTGTCTCTTTGATTTGGTGTATTCCCAAAAATAGTTCTTGGATTAATTAGCTAGCCCCTATAAATACCGATTCATGAAGACTGATCATTTCCACTGCAAAACGACCGATATGTATCGTAACTTAAAACTTTGGGATATATATTCGTATTAGAATTCAGGAAATGTTGGTAGGCTGGGTGTACTGTTGTTGATAGTGATGATACTAGGTACCACTGATAACAGAAGGGCGTCCACTTGAGGATGTCGCTGCTAAGAGAAATCTTGGTCATGGTCAAGATGCCCTCGGTCGCATGGTTTTAACCTTGTTAGTGCCCCTGCTCTTGGTCCGGCTTCTCCTAAACAAAACAAAGAATAAGGGTTGTTTGCCTATAAATCAAAATCACCTTCGATTATAGTCTGCTTTGCACTAGACAAAATGTATTAGTGTTTTTGTGAATAAATCATTATTTATTTTTATGTTAAATTATGTTGACAAATACAATTATTTATTTAATTCCAATTAATTCTTTTCAATAAGAAAATAACAAATACTAATTTTATAAAAACTAAAATAACATATACTTATGCTCGGAACTGTAAAAAAAAAAATTATAAAAAAGTTAATACTATAACATCTTCTAAGTAAAACGATGTTGTTTTACAATTTTAATTTAAAAAAATTTGGTGGGACAAGCCTATGGACCGATCAATTACCATCAATCTATGAGACTATGATGAGATAGGAACAAGCTATATACTACTCGGAGAATATGATGCCAAAAAAGATGAAAATCGATCTTTATGTGTTTAGTTCGCTCATAAAAAGCATCATTAGGAGTAATCTGCATGACATTATAGTTACTACAGTAGAGAGGAATAGTTACTACAGTAGAGAGGAACTCTAGTCGAGAAAGATACACCCATATTTTGAACTATTCATCATAACCAGAAGAATTCAGAGGTAGTATCAACAATAGCTTTATATTCGACTTCTGTACTAGAGTGGGAGACAATTGTTAGTTTCTTGCTACACTACGAAGTGAGAGATCACTCTAGAAAGAAACATTAACCAGTAATAAATTGATGACTCATTGTGTCCCCATCCCAATTAGCATCAGAATATGCTTATTGCTCAAATGAAAAAGAGTAGTAAAAATGAAGGTCATAAAATAGAGTACCTCTAATGTACCTCAATATGTGAAGAATAATAAAGAAATGAGTAGTACGAGGTGCAAACATGAATTGACTCATGATGTGAACAGTTTGAGCGATATCTAGATGAGAGACAGTAAGATATATAAGACTGTTAACTAATTAGGATAAAACGTGCCATCACTATATAGATTCCCATTAGTAGCAAAAAGGTGATCATTTGAGTTAAGTAAACTATAGAGTGCTAACTATCTTAGTATTAGTGATGTCAACTCGGAGAGACATAGTATCCAGAGGAAACATCAAAACCCAAAAAAAAAGCTCAAATAACCTAAATCTTTCATCTTAAACAGTTGATGGAGAAAGGACTTAAGAGCAAAGATATCATGTGTATCATCACCAATTATTATGATATCATCCACATAAATAAACATGATAGTCCACCTTTGATATGTTTTACGAAGAAACATGACATGATCAGAAGAGCTAAATTGGAAACTAAGATGTAACACCCCACTCTCGCCTGACCCGAACCCGACATCGATGGTGATATCCGAATCCGTGCCCTGCGAGGGTGGCGTGCTACATCACTCAGTC
>JAOSBL010000004.1:5540945-5560251 GCA_027568915.1 Erythroxylum roraimae | reverse complement strand
TTGGAAATTAATCTTAAAGTTCATTAGTCATTATCAAACATAGGCAGCAAGAAACAGATGATCATTCGCACTCCAAGACTTTTCATGCCACTTATACAAGCAATTTTGTCCTCTCTTTTTTTTAAATCTGACGATGACCCCTTTCAGTTTGGATGAAGGAATTGATCGAAATACAAATGGAATCCAATACCCAAAGTATTGCAAACTCATCAAACAACTTGGGACTAAAATATTTACCCCAACTCTGTCAATAAAAGGAATCAAAGATCAACTGTAGAATCTATCTGTCTTGTCACTCTCTCCTTCAATCTCTCTGCTCTCTCCACTTCCCCTCTAGCTCTTTGCCACATATTCTTCGCTCTCGCAAACTCTGACTGCGCCATCTCCATCTCTCCCCTCATCAGCTCTCTCACTCTCTCTGCGTAAGCTTTTTCAATGGCTGCCAATATTCGATTTTGCTCGAACGCCTGCCATTTCAACGACTCTACGGAGCTCCTACCTTGTTTCATATCACTCAACTCGCAAATATGTCCTGCCAAAACTATGTTAGATGATGGCTGAATTGGTTTTAGACTGATAGATAACTGCAGGTCCACCGATGGCCGTCCGTAATTTTCAGTCACCGTAGACCCAACACGTAGACGTCGAGGTCTGCGTTGCAAAAGATATAAAGAAATATAAAGAGGAAATAACATTTGAACTAACCTGTGAGTATTGTGGGTGTCTTTCGAAGTTGAGTTCTGAGTGATTAGAGAAGAAGATGAGTCGGGAGTGTGTGAGGAACAGAAGAGAGAGAAATAAACGAAAAAGAGACGCTCTAAAATTGTTATTTACGGCAGTGACGCAAATGGTCTACCCGAAAAAGCTAAAATTTGGAGCTTTTCTAAAAAGCTCCAAATTTTAGTTTTTGAAAAAGCTGTATTTTGACTTTTTAAAAAGCTATTTCTACTGTAAAAGCACTTTTAAAGTTTTCAGCCAAACAGTCATTTTTTTCTTAAAATGACTTTTACAGTGAAAAAAAGTACTTTTGAAACTTCCAAAAATCGAACCAAACAGGCACTTAGACTTTGAGTGGGAAGTTCCTAGGACCAAGTTAAAATAAGCCCATGTCCATCCCCAAAGACAATTTGTCCTGACTTTGAGTGGGAAGTTTCTAGGACCATGTTAATGTTTTTTACGTACGAGGGTGACTATGCATGCATGAAACTAGCTTTAGCTAGTCTGGCCTCTGTGTGCATTAAATTAAGACGTTATGCGGTGCTCAGAGGTGAGGTCCCATACACAAAAGCTCTTCGGTACTGTCCTTGCCTCAAGCATACACATTCGTGATCTCAGGGCAACTTTTTCCGAAAGCGTGGTCGGTCTTCGAAGGATTTGACTTGGTCTTCAACTGCAACAAAGTTGACATTGTTCACCTCCTTTTTTCTCTTCTTATTATCATATCCTTGGAAATGGGTCAATGTAGGATATCTCTTTCTTCATATTTATGATCTTCTTCAAATTTATTATCTTCCTAAGTTTTCAGATTTAGCTATTTGGATATTGGTGGTTTAAAATATTGCTATGTTTCACATATTTCGACTCCAAAAATTTCATCTCGTGGTTTCCAAAAATCATCTAAAACAATCATGGAAAACAAAACCTTATACACTCTTTAAAAAGTTAAAAACCCCTATTTCCATTAAATAGGAGGGACTGCCCAAAACAGCCCTTTTCGTCGTTCTTTTTGGTTGGTGATTTACTGTGAATCTTCTTCATTTCGCAATGGACTTGTCATGTTATATGTAGAAGGCAAATTAATTTGACCTGGACCAAAGCATTATACGGAGTTTGGAAGCATCCCAATTGCATGCATCTAACGCAAGTAGCTCCCAAAGATATGTATCAATCCATTCAAAATTTCCAACCCACTGGCTTCCTTCCCCACGTCCCCTCTTGATCACAAAAACGGATATGCATCATTAATGTTAACTCATCATATACTGCAAGCTGTACTTTAATTTCCACAGTATGCAAGGCAAGGCAGCAATCATACTCTCTAATCTGACGCTTTTTTAGGTTATTAACTTGAAGTTTATCCAAGCATTGGTTACTAATACTGCTATCATTTGCAAGCCTAGAATTAATTAAAGCTTGATTACAAAGAGAAAGTGGCAACTACTTCCAATGTATAATTAGTGTATCCGAAATAAAAAGTCCTGGGGAAAGGAGAGATCAAAAAAGCTGGCCTAAATTGTAAACGTATCATTTAATGCCAAAGCCATGACAATGGTATGCTCTTATCTGCAAACACGAGTCGATTTCATGGAAAGGTCAAAACTACAATCACAGCAAGACAAAAGCCTAGCCTACCTGGTCTTAGTCCTGTTTGAGCACAAATTGTGCTGCCATATGGTCCTTGTGTGCGGGTTTCCTACTTCAACTCAAAGCAAAATTTTGCTTCTCCACCTAATAGACATCAACCCCAAAACGCGTTCAGTTGATACACCTCTGTAATTTGACGAGGCAAAAATTGAGGGACCATCCTTTCCGATTCCTGATGATACCTGCTAGCTGCGACTTTAATCATTGCAACAGCTGGTGTTGTGGATATGTAAAGAAGTAATGGCGCCAATATTTCTTTTATTAACAATTTTACTAACGAAATGAGTTATGATTAACAATTTCCTTCCTACTACAATATTGAGTTGGATCAATAGTTAATTGCATGTATATGTTATGTTGGTTTTGCTTAATCTACTGATAAGATTCTGTAATAACCAATTATAAATGCGTTGAAGAGCTTTCTTAGCATAAAATTAAGTATTAATGGTTTTGTCTTACTTGAAAATATGTAAGTACTTGAGTCTGGACAATTTCTCCAAGTAAATTTGTCTTGATGCAATTAAAATGAGTGTGTCCACAGTTAGCAATTGCCAAAACTTGTCTTTTATATTTATTTTTTTATTCCAAGGAAAAGAAAACAAAACAAATGACTATCGCGTAACATCTAGACCCCTATGAAGGGTTTGATTGTAGAGGATTCCATTTCGATCTCAAAAAAGAGCATCCAAAATGTTCGGTGGTGACTTCGGAAGGATATGCGTGGCCTATCTTTTATAATATTTATCTGAAAGGAAAGAAATTTAGGCGAGGACTAATCATAAGCAATTTTTTTGAAGGAAAATAATCCGTACCATATAGGGACAACAACTGGAATATTTCAAATCTGGATCACTCTGTGGATTGAGACAGTTCATAGCCAATTTTGACCGACACTTCATTTGGTACGTTGACGTACACAGTCTTAATTAACAAATGATCTACGATGGTATACATATACCTACTAACACCTAATGAAAGGTTTGACATAAATCCTTCGGATGTCACTAGGACTGGATTTGGTTTAATATGTTTATGAGGGTTTCCGACAAACCTGACTTTGATCATATGATGTCACACCGTCATTGATTGAAGGCAGAGAAATTTATAAGGCAGGAACCCACCTGCTGGACCCTGTTTCTGTGTAGGCTCACATGAGCAACCTTTGATATGTCTTTGTATCTCCGCTAAGGATATTGATAAGCTTAAATATCCCAATCAATCATCTCATTTTTTGTTCTTATTGCCTCAAAACTTTCCCACCATTTTTTACCAGGTTTCTGTCTACTTGCAACGGCACGACTTGGTGTTCCAACTTTGTGCACACGGTAGATTTTAGCAGTGAAGCCTTAAAGATAGCCGTGGTTTGAATAGTGTAATTAGGTGTCCGTAGTCATCAACTTGGTCAATGACTAAGAGTTGACGAGCTTTTCCCATATTTAGCCGGAGAAGATGGATGAATTACGAGACACGTTAATATCTAAATTGACTGCGTTGAGCCCTTCACCATTATCGATCCTTGACTTCATGTGCAAGTGATCTATATACTATATATGATTGAGTGGTGTTTCGTGAGCCACGAGGATAGAAGTTAAGGTCTCGCAAGTTTACATCTTTAGTGTATCGACTTTGTGAATTGGGAAGAGTGTGTATGTATATGCGTGTATATATATATATATATATATATTTGGCCTAGATGTTTCCAGGCCGTTAGTTTCAAGGGTTAATAAATTATTGGCATCGTTAAATTAATTCGCTGCTGCAGTATACTTACATTAGTGAGTAAAAGCTGTCAGGAACCTGTAGCATTGAATGCGATATGTACACGGGAGGGGGTAAATTTCTTTTAAGCAAACTGCCGTTACGTACATGCATTCTCGCTGCGAAGAGGACAACAAATGAACGGTTAATTGATTGGATCAATTACAAATGCTTCATTTCTAGCGATAGTATGGGAGTTGGAGTTACTTGGAAACTTGGGAGCTGATGGGAACTTGATGCTGAGCAGGGGGGAGCCAGTGATCAATCATCAAGCTGAACAATCAAGTATGTGAAGACTCTTTGTGCGCAGAAGTGTACAAGCTACGTAAGAACCTGAGAGATCTTGGGGTTCCAGATTTACATCCTCTAAGCTCTTGGGATGGAGTTATAGGGGCTTAAGATTAGTCTGGCTAAGCCGGGATACCTAATGTAATCAAAAAAAAAAAAAAACTGGAACGGAGGAGGATAATTAAGGCTGTGTTCAGATTTGAAGGTTCTGAGAAAATTGGTGTTGAATTACATTATGTATTTTTTTCCTCATTATTTGGTAATAGTGGAAGGAAAACAATATGTAGGCTTTCAAATGAAAAACATCAAAAGAGAAGTGATAGCTTAATAAGAATGTTAATTCTGGCAAACACACTTTTGATTTAGTTTTAAGGCTGTTTCTTACTTTAGTTATCTTATTATTAAACTTTTTAATTCAACCTTTGAAATTTGTTTATCACTTTATTTATGTTAGCATTTTTATTAATGTCCTTCGTAGAAGTTTTACTTGAAATTAAGAGCACTTAAATTAAATTAGACACGCAATTTAAAATGATGTGCATGCAGCTTTGATGTAAATGTAACTTAGAATTTTTGTTGATAGATGTTAATAGAAGTTTTAACATTGATTAATATTCACAAAATTCAAAAAATAAATTAGAAAATTTAATAATTAGAAAACTAAAATAGAAAATAATTTTAAATTAAAAAACTAAAATTATGTTGAATATTAATGCTTCAAAATTGTTAGTTTTCTATTCCTATTATTTAGTTAGTTGTTAGTGGGTTTTGGAATTTCTTGGTTAAAGTAGCATGTTTATTTTTCTGTTAAGTGTACGTGTGAGCCTATTTACCCACTTCTTAGCTTGTTGCTTGATTTTAGCTAAGTTGGTTTACTCTGAGTCTATTTAAGTAGCTTAAGTGTTGGTTTTATTTGCAATGAAAAACAACAAGTTTGTGAAGTATTTTTAGTTGACTCCTCTGCTTCATTTGTCTTTCGTCCTTTGTGCCCCAATAAAATGTTGTTATCAGAGCATTTTTTGCAGGAGAAACCTACGTGCATCCCTTTTCACTTAAAACAAAAAGCCAGGTGAGATCTTAACTGGGAAAAGCCAAAATAGAATTATGTTAAAGTGAGAGAGAGAGAGAGACCCAAACAAAACCCCTACTTCTTCATCAAACCTACGAAACAACAAGTGAGCCACACACCAAGAAAAATAAAAGCTTGATCAAAACTCAGTTAGGGAAACACAAAATTATCCTTCATCTTAGCCCCTAATTCCCATCTTCAAAAGGAAGAAGGACCATTTTTGGAATCTCAAGATGAAGACTTTGTTCAAGTCCCAGGAGCTTTGGGATTTAGTGGAAGACGGATATGAAGAGCCAAATATGGCATCGATTCAACCTAGTAAACAATTGTGAGAGACTCACAAAATGGACGTTAAGGCTTTATTGTTCATCCAATTGGCATTAGATGATGAGATATTTTCTCAAATTGCTACCGCCATAATCGCTAAGGAGGCTTGGGAAATTCTCAAGCTAGAATTTTTGGGTGACAAAAATATAATCACTGTTAAACTCCAATCTCTTCGTCGTGAATTTGAGACATTGGCCATGAAAGAAAGGGAATTTGTGCAAGCCTTTTTATTTAGGGTGTCTAGCATTTCTAGTCATATGAAGAACTATAGTGAAAATATTAGCAATGAAACTATTGGTAGTAAAGTTTTGAGGAGTTTAAATAAGGATTTTAATCATGCTGGTGCTGTCGTTGAGGAATTTAAAGGCCTATCAACTTATAAATTTAATGAATTGATGAGTTATTTGATTGCTAATGAAGAAAGGTTGAATAGGTCCAATGAAAAAGTCGATGAGAAAGCATTTTAGGTAAAAAAGGTAGTCTTTTTTTAAGGGGAAAACATAAAATTTTGCAAGCAGAGGCAGAGGTGGTTTTCATGGCCAAGACCATGGTGGACGTAGAGGATGTGGTAAATTGTGTGATCATCAGCAGCATAGAAGCACCATCCAATATCGATATTGCAAAAAATATAGTCACAAGGAGTCTAAATATTGGACCAAATAGTGAGATGAAAGGAAACATGTTAATTTTATAGAGAAAGTAGATGAGGAGGGTAAGCTATTTAGTGTTGATTCTTTGATTGGTGATGCTTCTAGTGGAATATGGTTTGTTGATAATGGATGTTCAAATTATATGACAGGAATGAAGTGATTATTTAGAGAAATTGACGAGTCCAGGAAAAGTGAATTTAGACTTGGAGACAACAAGCAGATGTAGGTGGAAGGCAAAGGTACAGTTGCCATCAAAACCTCACAGGGTAACATAAAACTCCTAAATGATGTGCAATATGTTCCTTACTTGGGTCATAATTTATTGATTATTGGGCAATTGATGGATGGTGGTCACTCTGTCATGTCCGATAATGTCTGCTGTTGTGTTTATGATAAGAAGTCCAGGAAGAAAATTGTTAGTATTCCTATGGATTAAAACAAAATTTTTCCACTTAAAGTTTCTGGCGTGACAGATTGTGCCTTAGTTACTAGAACTGATGAAGCAAAACTCTGGCATTTATACTATGGTCATTTGAATGAGAAAGGGATAAAGCTGTTAAATCAAAAGAATATTCTTATTAGGCTGCCTAAAATTGATGAACTTGATTTTTATAAAGGATGTGATTATGGGATACACCACAAAAGTTCGTATCCTGTAAACAAATCATAGAGAACTTTTTTTTGATAAAGGGAAAACAACAAATAAAATTACACTGGGAGTCTCGGGACACACATCCCGGACTTATCCTTCAGAAGGAGTAAATGGCACCCAATAGGTGTAGTAGGTAAATAATGGACGCCTACATCAAAATGTGCTGCAAAAGTTGCGAGCCAATCGGCGTATCTGTTGCTCTCTCAGTAGATATGACGATAAGCAACAGTCCAATTGCGAGCAAACAGCTCGTGAATACCCATGACTATGGGGTGGAGCGCCCGAGAATGAAAGTCGACGAAGAAAAGGATCTCGATCACCTCTGCAAAATCGACTTCAAGCTCTAGCCAGCGATAGCCCACATCCTAAGCGAGAGTAAGGCCAGAATAAAATCCCCAGTGCTGAGCACCATCCGATGTTATGCGTGAAACCTCCCATCCAGTTGCCTATGCTATCCCGTAACAGTCCACCGGCAGCGGCTGAGGATGTGGATGGCTTAGCAGGCGCTATCAGTGTTTAATTTAACCCACCTAGGAGGTGGTAAGGTCCAGCCGATGAGTCTGTCTGGTCAAAGGCGAGCTGCAGTGGGAGGACGTCGTGTCCATATGGCGGTCTGTCGTACCTGACCTGCATAAGACAAAATAGGCGAAGAGGGTGAGTTACGCCATTGAAAGTGCTCCTCAAAGAGGGACGAATTTCGCCATTTCCATAAGAACCAACATGTAATGCCAAAAATAAGTGACCAATCATGTCCAAGGACATGGTAGTGATTCTGGAGATTGGTAGTGAGCCAAGCCGGCCCAGACAGAGTTAAAAAATCAGGGGAGAGGAAGTTAGGAGGGAAGGCTTGCCACACTCGTCTGGATCAGTCACAGTCTCGCATGACATGAAGCGAGGATTCAAGTAAGTGACAATGGGGACAACCGTCGTCGAGAGTGAGGTGCTTGCGAACACGCTGCTGGTTAGTAAGTAAACAATCATGCGCAAAGAGCCATAAGAAGGAACATATGCGTTGGGGGTCGTCCCACTACCAGATTACCTTCTAAAGAGCAAGGGAGGAATTCTTGTCATGGCCCATAATCATGGAATAAGTGGAATTAACAGTGAAAAGGCCATTAGCAGAAAGACCCCAGATCAACTTGTCCGGTCCAAAGAAGGCGGTAGGGGGAAACACTCCAGCAATGGCCCGAACAATAGCCGACGGAAGGTAATGTTAAAATGCAGCCACGCCCAAGTCCCTTCACCGGACACAAAGTGTTGCACCGTAAGGTTGTGCATGCTAGGCGGGAGAGGGGACGTGACCTGGGATAAGAGTGGGCCGACGCCGGAAATCCAAGGGTCAGTCCAGAAATGAGTGCTGGCACCATCTCCGATCATCCATTGTAAGCCTTACATAACGATGTGCCACGTCGCCTTGATGCTCCGCCAAACTATGGAACCCCCTTTTGCTTCCAAAAAGGTGGGGAGGTGGTTGACGTCAAAGTGATATTTTGCTTGGAGAACCCTGACCCAAAGAGTGTGTAGTTTGGCTATAAGGGTCCACCCTAATTTAGCTAAAAAGGCATCGTTAGTCTCCCGAATTTTTTGGATGCCAAACCCCTCTAAACTTTTCAGTTTACACACTTCCACGCAAAAGACTAGATGGATACGATGTTGTCCATTCGACGAGCCTCATAAGAATTGTCGAATCAGTGTCTCCAGCTCGTCACAGAGTCTGCGAGGGAGACGGACAGTCTGCATGGTATAGCTAGGAAGAGCCGCTATAACAGATTGGGCCAGCGTGACTCGGCCAGCAAAAGATAATAGGTTGAATGTCCAGCCAGATAATCTTTGGTGAACTTTATCCAAGATGTACTGATAGGTACGTGTACTGACTCGATCATGCAGAAGCGGCACCCCAAGATAACAGCCAAGATCCGTCGTTGGTTTGAAGCCTAGAGAGCGGCTTAAGGATCTAGAAAGTAAGGGAGGAGTATTTTTGGAGAAGTAGCACTGGGATTTGTCTTGACTAACTCGTTGGCCGGAAGCAGCGCAAAAGGTGTCGAGAATATCCCGAATAACTGAAATTTGAGCAGGAGAGGCTTCAGAGAATAAGATTAGGTCATCCGCAAAGAATAAATGGGAAAGAGGCGGTCCATTACGGCCTAACTTGATAGGTTTCCATCATCCTCATGTCAATGTGTGGTTAATGGAATTCCCTAGGCATTCCATACAGAGGACAAAAAGCTAAAGTGAGATGGGGTCACCCTGTCTAGCTATCTTGAACCAAGCTGATGTTTGTGGTCCAATGAACTTTAACTCCTTGGGTGGTAGTTGTTATTTTTTGCTCTTTATTGATGACTATAGTGTATGAGTTGGTGTATTTCTTAAACAAGAAGTCAGAAGTATTTGAATATTTCAAAAAAAATTCAAAGCCTTAGTTAAGAAGGAAAGTGGGAATTGTATAAAGGTTATTCGAATGGATAGAGGTAGTGAATTTACCTCTAATAAATATAATGCCTTCTGTGAGTGTCCTGGGATTCGTAGGGAGCTCATTGCACCATATACTCTAGAATAGAACAGTAAGCTACAAAGAAAAATCGAACCGTGGTGGAAATGGCTAAAAGCATGATGTCTGCAAGTGGTCTTCTAAAGCAATTCAGGGTAGAAAGTGTAGCAGCAGTTGTGTTCCTATTGAATGTATCACCCACCCAGGCAATTCTAACTTTGACACTGTATAAAGCTTGGAAAGATAGAAAATTGCGGGTAAGTCATTTGAGGATTTTTTATTGTATAGCCTAAATACCTCTCCTTCTCGCATCAAAGTTGACAAAAATTTATAAATATATTTTTATTGGATATTGTTTTTAATTAAAAGTATATAGCTTATATAACCCAATGATTGACAAAGTTGTTACAAGCAGAGATTTCAAGTTCAACAAAGCGGAATTTTAGGCTTAAAATGAAAACAATTTAGCACCTGCTGCTCATCTAGTTTCAAAAAAAGCGGTTGAACTAGTAAGTCCGATTGTCCATTCAAGTAACATAAGCAGCTCTTTTTCTACTTCTCCAGACAGCAGCTTATCAACACTGAATAGCAGTAGCAAAAGTTCATCTTCAACAAGCACACCACCTAGTTCCACATATGATCACACGCCCAAGAAATTTAGATCCTTAAGTGACATATATGCCTTATGAAGTTTACTATATATGCTTCAGACCCTATTTCTTATATTGATGCTGTAGAAGAGCAAGTGTGGTAAAATGCAATGGCAAAAGAAATAAATTGCATCTAGAAGAACGATACATAGGAGTTGGTCGATCTTCCTCAAGGTAAGAATTTGATTGGGCTCAAATGGGTGTTTAGAAAAAAGTACCATGATGGCAGTGTAGACAAGTACAAAGCTTGCCTTATTGTGAAAGGGTATACTCAGCAACAAGCTATTGAATTTAAAGAAATGTTTTCTCTTGTGGCTCACTTTGAGATGATGAGAACACTCTTAGCTCTTACTACTCAACTCAATTAGTTAGTGTACCAGTTCAACGTCAAATCTACTTTTTTAAATGGTGAGCTAGAGGAAGAGGTGTATGTCTCTCAACCAGAAGGTTTTGTTGTTGGTGATGGTAGTAAAGCATACAAGCTAAAGAACGCTCTATATAGCCTCAAGAAAGCCCCCGAGCATGGTAAAGCAAGATCAATGCTTATCCTTGAAAAGGGTTTTGAAAGGAGTAAAAATGAACTGACTCTGAAAAACCGTAGAGGGTAATAGTTTCGCAAACTTTCCAATTTTATCATAGACGTCTCTAGCACAAACGAAAACAAAAGCAATAAAAAACGAAATAATAAAAAGTACCAAAAATTTGGTAACGCAATTCGGCACACCTTGCCTACGCCTGCGGAGCCCTCACCCAACTTAATACTTTTATCAAAGTACAATAGATTTACCTAAAGTTTTACTAAGCCGACACTACTCAACCCTTGACACTATCTCTCAACCTCACTTCCTATGAAAGAATTTCACACCCAATAACACGACCAACTCGTGTTAACCTCGACATTGGATTTTTCAAGACTCTTTTAACGAAAAGACAATAAATAAATAACTCAAGTGATTAACTATTTAAGAACGAAAACAGAAAACATTTGAGACAGAAACATAACAACTTCCCTTTAGGTTCAACTCCTGTGAAATAGATTAGAAAGTTGTTCATATAAAATAGGCTGATTCATACACATTCCAAATCTAAGTTACAGCTGCGGAAGAAGGACTTCATGTAAGATAGATCCAGCAAATAAACCTCCACACAATAATTTACTGAAGCTTCACCACAATGAGTCACACACCCACGACAAACAAGACATTCACAACCTTCACCACATCAATTACGCAGCCCACACAACCTACTCTCCCTTCAAAGTAAAAGACGCCTCTAAAACTAACTCCCGCTGCCGCTTCTTGCCAACTTGAGCCACCCACGTTCTCTTCTCCAAAGACGTCTCCCTCCTAAACTAAAACTAGCAACTGCAGCCTCCCTTTTTTTCTCTCTCAAACGACATGTTTTATATCTCCTTAAAGCGGGAAAACCCTCTTATGTTTAAAATTTTCCAGTCATAAAACGTCCCCTTGTCCATTACGCTTTGGACTACTCCCCTCTATGTTTTGTCTCTGCTTATTTGCTTCTAGGTGTTGTCGTTTTTGCTGCTTCTTTTGGATGCTACTATTTGTTGTTTTCTTCTATGGACTGCTTCACACACACGTTCACTTTCTAGATAACTCACTACACACACAATCTCTAGATCTCACGCAACTCACTTTTGCACAAACATAGACGTGATCTATACACACTCCAACTCAAGATAGAGTTCTATCGCACTTAAACCATTATCCTAAAAATCCAAGTTGAACAAAAGTTGTATTTAGTCACACCACAAGCCATAGATGTCCAATTATCAAAAAATGCCAAAATCAAATAATAAGATATATACCATATATCTTAACAGACTCTTTATATGAAGAAGCAAGGTAACTATGATTTTTGGTGGTATGTATGTATATTGATGACATGATTTATATGGTCACGTCCTCTATGACAGAAAAGTTTGAGATGTCGAACATGTGTTTATTAAATTATTTCCTTGGGCTTGAAGTGAATCAAGGTGACGATGAGATTTTTATTTTGCAAAGAAAATATGCCACTGATTTGCTTAACAATTATACATGCTGAATTGTAAACTGGCTCTTACACTCATAAATTTTAATGAGAAAATTGTTACTGATGATGGAATGGGATTGGCAGATGCACAAGTCTTTAGAAGTATAGTTGGTAGTCTAAATTATTTATGTCATATAAGACTTGATATTGTTTTTTTAAGGTGATTTCAAGATTTATGCAAAGCCCATGCAAGCATCACCTTGGGGCAGTGAAAAGGATTATGAGATATGTTACAAGAACTGCAGATTTTGGGATTTGGTATGCAAAGAAACCAAATTTCAAGTTGTGGGGCTTCATTGATAGTGATTAGGCAGGCTGCTTAGAAGACAAAAAGAGCACCTCTAGCTATTTGTTCTTCCATGCCTCAAGTGTTATTTCATGGAGCTCTAAGCAGTAAGATGTAGTTGCACTATCAACTTCAGGAGCTGAATACATTGTAGCAACATATTCATCTTGTCAAGTAGTGTGGTTAAGAAGATTATTAGCAGATTTCCTCGAAAAGCAAGAAGGTGCAACTAAGATCTTCTGTGATAACAAGGCAACGATTTCAACGATAAAAAATCCAGCTTATCATATTTGAATAAAGCATATTGACATTCGTTATCACTTCATTCAGAATCTTGTAGCTGAAGGAACAATCATCTTAAAGTTTTAAGGAACAAATGAGTAAGTTGTTGATATTCTCACAGAGTCGCTACCACAGTCAAAGCATGAATATTTTAGAATGCAAATGGGAGTTACATATTTTGAAACAAGGGGGTGTGTTGAATATTAATATTTCAAAATTATTAGTGTTCTATTTTTTATATTCCTATTATTTAGTTAGTTGTTAGTGAGTTTCCTAATTTCACTACAAGAAAAATGAAGCTTAACGACGGAAATTATCGACGAAACATCTACACATTTTGTCAGAAACCTAAGTTAGCGACGGAATTTACCGAAGGACAAAGGTATTAAAGAAATGGTCGAAAATAATAATTTGCGACAAATCACAAAATATTTGTCACAAATTTACCGACGAAAATTTTGTGTAACCGTCGATGAATATACCGAAAGTTATTCTGTGTTGTCTTCAGTCGATAAAGTTATCAACGAATAAGATATTTCCATTGGTAAGTTAATGTTGTCATTACCGACGGTTATTAGTTATCTGTCGATAAATCGAATAGATTTTACCGACGAACTTTGTTTTTTGTCGGTCAATTTACTAAAAACTATTTTTTAAGTTTTCCTGCATTAAATTTTATTTGATGATGTTATGGTTGACACATAATTTAAACAGTTATAAGTTATTTGTTGATAATTTTTTGATTTGTTTCAACATTTAATTTGTTAAAACAGAAAGTTGATTGATGATATAAAGTAAAATTTATCTTAATTAATAATAAAAATTATTTTGTACATCATAAGTATTTGTAATTCATACAAAATGACTACATGTACGTTATTCATTTGGTGACCACGGATGTTCTGATTGCTGCGATGAGGTGCTATGCCTCCTCTTCAAGTCATCCACCTCATTACGGAGCTGAGCTATGTACTCCATCAACTGTTGCAACTGAGTTGCCAATGCCTGTACTGTGCTTTGAAACTCATGGACTTCATTTAGTGCGAACCACCTACTAAATGTTGTTGTACTGGATGTGGAGGATTGCGAATAACATATGTTCGCAAATGAACCTAAGCCGAATATTCTTCCACGACGGGCCCTTACCACCCACTGCATGAAGATAGGTTTGAGTCTCATCAACATCTTCAGATTGTTGAGACTGTCATTGAATGCTTTCTTAGATTTGATCCTATCATAAGGCAATATTTATGTTAGTAAGTGATAATTATTAAGAATTAATATTAAAGCATAAATTTTACATAGATTTAGTTCTCTACATCGGGTGTTGACAAAGGTCACACCGTCATGCTTCTTAGTGTGAGTGTGCAAAAAGAGTTGACAAGGTAGGCTTCGTGCCCATAGACTTTTCCTGCATCAGAATAAAATGTTATAAGTGAACTACAATTTATAAAAATTTTGACAGAATTTTCTCTATTTTTATGATATTTACCCCCATGTTAAACAAAGAAAATAACTCAACAACACAGTCATATATGGCATCAGACATTTATAACATTATCATTCTTCATAATATACATATTTTCATTCCAAAATTCACGCATCAAATTAAATTGAAATACTCCAAAGTAAAAAAAAATAGAATATAAATGTAAAGTGTAGATACTTACAAGTCTCTTTGCATGCTCGTGGTGGGTAATAGATCCTCCAATATGTACAAAAAAATCTCTCCCTACGGTCCTCCACGTCTATTAGTAGAATTACGCTCTGAAATGGACATTGCCTCGGGCGATGTCCAATACTGCTGCCAACGACTCCATATTTGTTCAGAAATATAAGGCGGTCGTACACCAGTCTTGTGTATCACACCAACAAAGTCTCAATAACGTGTACGTGCTCGTCTCTCCCATACTTTATAAATGACTGTGTCAAATTCATAATCCCAAAAAAATTCTTTCTGAAATAAAAGGAAAAAATACGATAAGTATTTATAATATAATAATATTTATCTAATAAATGTATAAAAAACAATTAAAAACAAAAAATAATTTTTTTTACCTCAAACTCCTGATAATAAAATTCCTTTGTCACTTGAGAGATATTCTTCCATAAATAACCCTCAACATCAATCTTTTCCTTGAATTTGCATGTCATGTTTCTTGAGCATGGTCCAAACAGAATCAACCTAATATTAAAATAATTAATTTTATACCATTTTTTAAATTAAAACCTAAAACTTAATTACAAACATATGGTGTTTTATATATTTTCACTTACAGATTGTTGACAATTGTGATGTAAGTTGTTCCATCAGCTCCCTTAGCTCCAGGCTGGAGGTCACCTCCTTCATCCGCATCATTTACCCCTAATATCTCTGTCGGTATAGGGGTGGTTGATGGTTTAGTAGCAGGTACAGAAGGAGATGTCTTATCTGCAAGTGCAGTAGTAGCTGGAGGTATAACATCTGATTCGATTGCAGCTGCAAAATGTAATGCTTCACTTGGACAATAACTAGCTCTAAATCGTGGTCTAGCTAGAGGTACAACATCTTATTCGATTGCAACTACAGAATGTGATGCTTCATCTGGACAGTAACTGGCTCCAAATTGTGGTATGAACCTTGGTCGCATTATATCTTGTTTTCTCTTTGGTGCCATATTTTAACCTGAAATTCATATCTCATCCTTTGAATTAATATTTCTCATTTTCATCATTACCATTATCCTCGTTTCGATTACATGCTTCTTGATTGAAATTAATATCCTCAATAACTATTAGAAAATTATTTCCTATATCTAGTTACATATCCCTTAAATCATCATCGGACCTAACACTTTCAAGTTAAGTTATATCATATTTCAAGTAATTGGCCTTAGCTTATTACGATTAAACTTGATTTTAATTCTAAGAGGACCATACAATAGATAACCCTTTTTCCAAACCTTACCTACTCTTCTGTAGAATTCTTTCTTTAATAATAATATGTCTAGATCATTCATTATAGTGTCAAATGTGGACAAATTGTCGAATTCAATACTAGTCTTGGTAGCTTCTCTTGGGGAAGAGCTATAAGACCTCTTCTTCTTACTTCAGAGTAGCTTCATGAGTCCATAGTATGTGAATCAAGTCCTTCTTAAAGACAATATCTCTATCCTTCTCTTCAAAACTCGAAGTATCTATCCTCATCATTAGTATGACATCTTTGTTTTCCTTCACTTTGGTAATCATTTTCATTAAGAAGCCCCCAGGTAACCTCAATCCTATCAAAATTATCAACAATCTCCTTTTGGTGAACAATGGAATTCATCAAATCCTCTTGTTTTCAAAATTTTCTATTTCTTATTCTTATTTTTAGGTCAAATCTTCCTAGATAAGCTTGTATTTATTTACTTGTTTGTAGTTTTAGGTTTTCTAATCCATACCATTTCCTTAAAGGATCAACTCGTACTTACTACTATATTACTTGCTAATGAAAGGTACACTTGCCTTTGTTATGAGTAATAGATACCTAATACAAAAATTTATAACAAGATAGAGAAAGTAATGATCCATTAATAAGCACATTTACCACTAATAATAGAAAAGTATATTTTGTAAAGCGTGTAATCTTATAAAACATAATAAAGAAAACTACCTACAAATGTTTATGATATTAAAGGTTTGCATTACACCTTAATATTTCACAAAAGTTCTAAATAAGCCCCTGTCCTTATCTAAGATGTCTTTTTTCGAAAGAAATAAAATATTTATATTTCATTGATGAGAACAAAAAAAGCCATCAAATGATACACAGGTAATTACAAAAAACCCCAAAAATCATATGAGGTTAAAACCTCGGTCTAGTGGGATTTAGTGTAACTTAAGCCTAAGCAGTTCTCCTATCAAAATAAGCTTCAAAAGCATCCAATTGCTTGAGGATTTGTCAAATGGTGAGAAAGTTCAGAGTCACTAGACACCTAATCTCCCAATTGTTTACTCAATGATGGGTATCTTTTATTTGTACTGATACATATGAACCTTTACCTTCGTAGACAATATTTATTGGTTTTTCACCTTCTTAGACAAATTATCAACCAAATTACAATATAATGTTCAAATTATCAATTTCGAAAGCACAATATAAAGGTCAAATTCTTAACAAAATCACAATATCAATTTCAAATGCTCATCCAAATCACAACATAATATTTAAATTATTAATGAAATCATAATATTATATCCTCAACCAAATCACAACTCGATGCTCAAACACGGTTCAATTTGGTGATTCACCATCATCAACATGAGTTTTTGTTAGAGTTTATTTTTCCCTTATTTTGACAACTTATATCAAGATGCTATTATTTTGATTGAAAATTTTTGTTTCTCTCAAAAGTTGCTTTCTCCTAATATCAAGATGCTATAATTTATTTCTTTAATTATGTGTTATTATCTCCTAACTAAAACTTTGCTTCTAAATAAAAAACCTATGATTGTAAATCTATTACAAAAATATAATCTAACTACAACCAATGCTTATCCTATAATCTAAGCATAATGCATTACAAAAATATCAATGTAAGTTATATCATATTTCAAGTAAAAGAAGTGAAATTATGAAATTCATACTCAAAAAGAACTGAAATCATTTTTTCAAAGAACAGACATTTCGTCAAAATTGTTTTCTAATCACATATTATACAAATAAACGAAAGTAATCAAATACTCAAATTAATTTTCATCCAATATACAAAAAAGCACATGACAGTAGCTGCAAAAATACCTCCACCGAAGGACAATATAACAATGGATGGAGAAGGCAACGCCGACGAGCTGACGAGGAGTCCATGATAGAGAAACCGAAGAGAAGAAAATCACATGAGAGGAGAGACAAAGAAGGCGAAGAAGAAGAGGAGTCTCGGGTGAGTTTAACGTAAAAGAAAACAATGTCGTTTGATGTTAAACCAAACGACGTCGTTTTCTTTTACATTAAAATGCTAAAGCCGAAGCAAACGAGTACCTTTAAAATTTACCGAAGGAAAATTTCCGTCGGTAAACTCAAAACTTTTTAATTCCTCCAACAATTCCCGCTTTCTTTACCGACGGGCATTTTATATCATCGCTAAAGTCTGTCACAAATTTTGTTGGGATGATTTTCTTCCATATTTACCGACAAATATTACTACTGTCGCTAAACGAAATTTTTTCCGTCAATGCTACCGATGGAAATTGATTTTCCGTCGGTAATTTTTCATCGTTAATTCCTACTTTTCTTATAGTGGTTTTAAAAATTAGACTGAAAATTAAATTAGTAAGACAAGAAGTTTAAGGTTTAAAAAGTTCAACCGATATTAGACCGTCATAAAATTAGGTAAAAATTGAATAAAATTAAAGAAAAAATAATTATTAAATCAAAATTAATTGATTTATTTTAGTTTAATAAAAATTGATCAATTAATTAATAAATTGATCGATTATCGGCAACAAGAATATGTAATGTAAATCGAGCCAAAAAGTTAAAAACTAAATTGAAAAATTAAACAATCCAAAAAAATTTCAATTGAACCAAAGGTTCAATTTTTTTAATCATGCCCTTTCTCGCTAGGTGGATGCTTGATCAAAAAAGGCTACTACTGATACGCTATCCTGGTGTGGCGGTCAATAATGTTAGATGTACCTGAAACAGTATTTAGTACAACTTTATAAGTCACTTTTGGGTTATTTTGTTACATAGAATCAGATTTTAGTGGGAGAAACAAAAGTAATGGTCAAAGTAATGCTATGCTTCACAAGATAAGCACAAAATGCTGTCGGATCAAAGTTCACTATAAAGAAACAAAAAACAAAAATCATAAAGAAATTAACTCAAATCAAATCGATTAGGCATTGACTTTTGTGAAAGTGTGGGATATTAATTTCAACACTGGATCCATTGCTTCTGCACTTTGAGACAAGTGGAGTCAAAATAAATTCACATGTATGTCTTGTGTGACAATTATTGCATTTGGGCTTTTTAGTTAGATGTTAATTAATATAATAAAATAGAATAGAATGAAACGGTTTATAATAAAATAAAACGTAATAATAAAAAGGTTTATAATGTAATATAGTAAAATGTTGTTTAAAAAATAGATGGAATGGAATGTAATATATAATAAATGACTATTATATCCCTGATATTAAAATCGTTGTTACAAGAAATTTATCGCTATGATTTTAAAACAGAAATTATGTCTAATTAAAAAGTCACGGTTCAAGTCACAATCGTGACAAATAATTTTTTATATATTTTATATTTTTAAATAATAAATGTTTTATTATTTTATTATTAATTATATACAATTTATTATTGATTATATAAAAATATTATTATTAATTAAATATTTTATTCTATTATATGTGATTTATATTTAAAAAAATTTATTTATATTTTTATTTATATAGAAATATATACAAAC
>JAOSBL010000004.1:5524009-5540845 GCA_027568915.1 Erythroxylum roraimae | reverse complement strand
ATGAATTACCATATCTATATAGCAATTTCAAGTGCTATATAGATTGAATCTAATTTCAAGTGCTCAACTAAACCAACAAAAAAAATAAACACTAAAATCAATCGATAAGCAAATTTGAATTTTTTTTAAAATTTTGATCTTCTAAATATAAAACTGAAGAAAATAGAAAAAAGCATGCTACAAAATACGTTGAATATAACACATTCCCCTTCTTTTTGCTCTTTTATCCACCATTCAAGTCAACAGAAGCAATACCCTTTAACACTACACTTTATTAGGTGGAAATAAAGAACTGAAATTATGAAATTCATACTGAAAAAG
Source organism: Erythroxylum roraimae (assembly GCA_027568915.1). Classification (NCBI taxonomy): domain Eukaryota; kingdom Viridiplantae; phylum Streptophyta; class Magnoliopsida; order Malpighiales; family Erythroxylaceae; genus Erythroxylum; species Erythroxylum roraimae. The sequence goes on along the minus strand of JAOSBL010000004.1, from coordinate 5,540,524 downwards.
AACTGAAAATAAAGAACTAAAATCAATTTTTTAAAGAACAAACGTTTCATCAAACACTTTACATGCATCAGAAATTCATCTCAACATCTCATCCAAAATCATGTGTTCTCCCTACTATCACTAATATTTATACCTTAAAATTGTTTTATAATCACAGAATACACAAATAAACGAAAGTAATCAAATACCTAAATTAACTTTCATCTAATATACGAAAAACACATGACAGTGGCTGCAAAAATACCTCCACCCAAAGGACACGATGACAGTGGCTGGAGAAGACAAACGCTGATGAGCAGAAGAGGAGTCCACGACAGAAAAATCGGAGAGAAGAAAATCACACGAGAGGAGAGACGAAGCAGAAGACGCAGGTGGGGGGAGAGGAGGACCTTTCGGATGAGTTTAATGTAAAAGAAAACGACGTCATTTGGTATTAAACCGAACAACATCGTTTTCGTTTACTTTAAAATGTTAAATCTGAAGCAGACGATGACGTTTACCTTAAAAATTTACCAATGAACAAATTTTCGTCGATAAACTCAAAACTTTTTTATTCCCCTAACAATTCCTACCTTCTCTACCGAAGGGTATTTTATAACGTCGTTAAAGTTCGTCGCAAATTTTGCCGGGATGATTTTCCTCCATATTTACCGACGGGTATTACTACTGTCGCTAAATGAAAATTTTCTTGTCAATGATACCAACGAAAATTGATTTTCCGTCGGTAATTTATAACGGTTTCGTTTCTGTCGGTAATTTTCCATCGCTAATTCCTACTTTTCTTGTAGTGTTTCTTAGTCAAAGTAACATGTTTATTTTCTTTTAAATAGTGGCAGTGGTGTACGTGGGCTTGTAAAAACAATAAGTTTGCACAATATTTTTAGTTGACTTGTCAGCTTCGTTTTCCTTTTTTCCTATATGTCCCAACAAATTGTATTTATTTTCAAATTAATTCAGAAAAAATTTTAACAACTCTTACCTATTAAAGTTGATTATATAATTTCTGAAACATTTGTTTTTATTCCAATTTTCATTTTTTATCAATTTTTTTGTCTCAATTTAATTTCTTTCATTTCTCTGTTTCTCTTTGAACCGGTTTCCTATATTTGTTTTAATTTTCTTTCCTTTAACTTTCCATCAATCCAAGCATAGTGTAAATAAGTGTTCAGAGTATCATTTTTTTTTGGTATACAATGAAGAAAACCGCTATTACATGCCTAATCGTGGGGATAAGACCCCAACCATATCATCAAAGATATAAGAAGTACAACCCGAAGGTAGAAACAAAAGACAAAAAATTCCGATATCAAAAAACCTCGCAATATGAGCTAACTAGTCCGCACACCTATTACCTTCCCTGAAAATGTGGTGAGATTTAACCTCCCATGATCTTACCAAGAGCTCGCGAATAACTCATGCTTAGATTTTTATGGAGTTGCACATAGAAAAAAAGTACTGTTTATAGGAGGCTCTTTTGACCTAAGACTTAGCAGTTGGCATACAATTCTCGCATTAATGTTTGGGTACTCTACACAGAAATGGAGTAAACTCTTCATCTCTTCACCTCTAGCTAATAAGCAACAACTCTCTTTATAATCTTCAACGCGGGCTTTCATTAAATATCCGTGTTGTCCAAGTCTTATTTTTCTGAAAGGTACGTACCAAACTCTAAATCCAATGGACTCCAAGGAGGTGCTTTTCAGGGAACTCGCTAGAGCCGGCTGTAAAGACATGAGAAATTGAGAATGGCATATATGTAATAATCTCCAACTGCAAGGTTGTTGTATAATGCTAATCATATATAAGCGTCTACGCCTTCCATTTTACACTACACAATAACACAACCTTCACAACTAACTATTGTACTGAGAATAAAAATGTTCTCGCGCACAGCTTTCTTCAAAACCCTCTTTTTCTTCTTCTTTAAGATTCTCTTCAAACAATTTAAGCGTGCAAAAGGTCCGCATAGAAGTTTTAGCAATGCGAATGTTGGTCAGAGTAAACATCAGAAGTACCCTTCCCTTACCAACAGGTCAGACCTGTCAAACAAAACCTTGGTTTTCAATGTGGAAGGAGCTTTGCTGCGATCCTCCTCTATGTTCCCTTACTTCATGCTTGTGGCCTTTGAAGCCGGAAGCGTCTTAAGGGCTCTAGTTCTCTTTCTTCTGTACCCTGTTATTTGTTTAGTTGGTGTAGAAATGGGTTTAAAGATTATGGTTTTTGTATGCTTTTTTGGGATAAGAAAAGACAAATTTAGAGTTGGAAGAGCAGTTCTGCCCAAATTTTTCTTGGAGGATGTTGGGTTGGAGGCATTTGAGGTGATCAAAAGAGGTGGGAAGAAGGTGGCAGTCAGTGACTTTCCTCAACCAATGATTGAGAGTTTCTTACGAGAGTATTTCGAGATTGACTTTGTTGTTGGGAGAGGGTTAAAGTCATTTCATGGTTATTTTGTGGGGTTTATGAATCAGGGAAAGGAGGAGATGGTTACTTTGGAGGAACTACTTGCAGACCAAAAGTTACTTAGCCGTGATGTCATTGGCATAACAACCTTTGACAGATCCGCTGAACATCAGTTGTTCTCTTATTGCAAGGTGAGTTATATACGATCTTTTGTCAACGTCTTGATACCCAATAAAAATATTTCAAGAAGTAAATTGAAATAACAGTCATGTCTGACTTAATATCTACATTGCTAAAGTTCTTTCCATTGTGTCAACAGGAGATTTACTTGGTCGGAAGATCAGACAAGAGAAGCTGGCAATGTCTACCTAGAGACAAATACCCACAACCACTTATTTTTCATGACGGCAGGCTCGCATTAAGGCCAACCCCGCTCCCCCTTCTGGCTTTGTTCATGTGGTTACCTTTTGGTTTTGCCCTTTCCCTAATCAGAGGCTTTGTTGCTTTGACCCTTCCCTACGATATTTCTGTTCCTCTTTTGTCGTTCTTAGGGCTCCGAGTCGGTATGTCACAGCCTAAAACTAAAAGCTCAAAGGCTCTTTCAGGACAAGATGGTCATGAAAAACCAAAAAAGGGTTTACTTTATGTTTGTAATCATAGGACCTTGCTGGACCCTCTTTACCTGTCTTTCACATTAAAGAAGAATTTCACTGCTGTCACATACAGCCTCAGCAAAGTGTCAGAGATGCTTTCACCAATCAAGACCGTCAGATTGACTCGGAATCGTGATCAAGATGGAAAAATGATGGAACAGTTATTAAGTCAAGGTGACCTTGTGGTTTGCCCAGAGGGGACAACCTGCAGAGAACCATACCTATTGAGATTTAGCCCTTTGTTCTCAGAGATGAGTGATGATATAATTCCTGTTGCACTAGAAGCTCATGTAAGTATGTTCTATGGGACAACTGCCGGTGGGCTAAAGTGCTTAGACCCACTTTTCTTCCTCATGAACCCTCTGCCAACGTACACAATCAAAGTGCTGGAAGGTGTATCAGGAGTGACCAAAAACCCTGATGATGATCAAAAATCAAGGTTTGACATTGCCAATCATGTACAAAGTGAGATCAGTAAGGCACTAGGATTTGAGTGCACCAAGCTGACGAGAAGAGACAAGTACTTGATGTTGGCCGGTAATGAAGGTATAACTGGTTCAACTAACAAATCCTCAACACTTGAAGGTGCAACGGCAAAGAGTTCGAGAAATTGGACCTTTGATGGACGACATGTTCGTTAGTTTTTGGAGTTTCCAGGCAGAGAATCTATAGCTTAGTTTCCAAAAGAAAATTAATACTGCTCCACAATGATTGAGCTTTATATATGTATTGTATTAAGACTTACACATGGTATAATTATACGTCTTTATAAGATCAAAAAGCATAAAACTGTTGACATGTATTTTATGATCAATTAGATTATACCACATATCAGCATATGAATGTGCCGAGTTTAATTATGTGATACAGATGATTTATTACTTTAGAAATGGAGGGTCGAAGTAAAATAATTTCATCTCGTCCTTAATATGTCAATCCCTTACTTGCATCAATATACACTTTGTAATACTTATTACATGTACTATGTTTTGATCAATATACAACAAGGAGTTAATAGTGATTGTGTTGTGTATCATGCTACTTGTCTTTTTCTTCATGTGCCTATTCCCCCTAATCGTTTACCCCAATGACATGGAATGAATCTTATACTTCAATTGGACTTGAGTTTAAAAAGTGCTTGCCAAAAAGAAATCCTGAATCTTCTCCACATTTGATACGAGTGCCACAATATCATCGATTACACCACCATTTTTACTCGGGGAAAGTAGCATCTTCATTTAATTCATGATGTTAATCTAAACACAACCAAGAGTTGCAAGTGGACCATGAGATAATAAAATAGAAACTCAATCTTGCTTTCCCGGATTTACGTATGTTGCTTTTTTTTTTAAATCTTTTTCATGTCCCTTCCGGTCAGGTCTTTCACTCTCTCGTCTCTTTTCTTACGTACTACTTTTCCATATATATCACATCATTCTTCTCTAGGTATGAGAATGAGGGGAAAAAAAAAAAAAGTGATGAACAATTCAAGGTTTGACTCTGATTGAGGATCGGGAAAGTTAGGATAACGACGTTAGATCTTGATATTTGTAGTTATTTGTTCTCTATCATTGTGTGCTGAACGTTTTTCTAGGAACTTGAAGTATTTTCAAAATGACATACGAGGCCTAATTAATACACTCTTATATTAAATTCCGCTCAAACGTTAAGGCTGTAAGTAGTTGTAGCGAGATATGCGTCTTGGCATTATGTCAACCAATACAATTTAACGACTTCATGTTATATACCTAGACAATGAACTAGAAAAGTGTTCCAGAAAGTTGGGAGAACCGAATTGGTAATCGGCATTTACTTTAACTCGTTACCTTGTTAATTTATTTATTGAGTGGCATATTTCCAAACTTCTGGAAAAAGTAAAATCAATAGATGCATTTTCTTACACATGACGTAGCATTAAATCAAAAAACAAGGACAAGTGTACTAGGAGGAGGATCGGCTTGTTGTTCTTGTTAATTAATTGACTTTTTAGTTAATGTGGAAACAAGTCACTAAGTATTTATGGAGCAAACACAAATTTCTTCGTTGCTTTGATTATCTAACACCGCAACACCGCCCATTTTGAGAACAAGTATGAAAGAGTGGAACTTTCAATGAAAAAACTAAGTATGAAAGAGTGGAACTTTCAAAAAAAACTAAGCATGAAAGAGTGGAAGAAGGTTGACACGTTCTACGTTTTAACGTTTGCTTTAATTGTTTTGTGCCAAAAGTCCAGCTTAGAGGGAGCCTTAAACCAATGCCGGCCCTGCCCAAGTCCTACCATAAAAAAGGGCCCCATAAAGACATATAAGGCATTAACCAAGGCGTAAATTCCTGGTTCTCAAAATATTCTTGAGTCTCCATTTGCCGTAATCCAACAATTTAAGACATAACCAGGCTCCACCATAAATAAAGATATAACCGGAGCCTACCATAAATAGTCTTATTGGGGCCTTTTTTATATTTTGCCCGGAGCCTATAAAACGATAGGAACGATCCTACCTTAAACAAGTCTTAAGTTTTACAATACGACTTCAGAGATTGGTAAATAAATAAATAAATAAAACACAACTACTAAATGCAACGTGCTCAGTTGGTGACTTCTAGGTTGTGCAATGACCAATCAAAACGAGATGCTTTTACTTCAGCCCTTTGTTGACCGATTGAAATGAACTCATCCACTTTTGTCACCTGGCACGTACGAGTTGCTTAACACGAAGCGCTTAGGATCAAATATGAAAGTGAATAAACGAAGAAAATATGAAAAATATCTACTTTGCTTTTCATAACTTTGAACAAACTTTTCAATGTCTAAATCTTCGTATTTTCATAACGACCTTTATGAAAGTCGATTAATCGGATGTCGTTAACGTCTTTTTATAATTTCCTTAACGCACGAACCTCTTAACGAGTCAAGAGAATCCGAACATGTACATCTTATTTCAACAAAACAGAAGACCTTAACCTTGTATATATAACATCTATATTGGATCTCTCCATCGTAGGCCAATGCATGTCTGGCCCACATTGATTAGGGTCAATTTTTTTCGCTAAACCTCAACCCATTAAACTATATTCTTATTCGGGCTACTTTATTATTTTTATTTGGATCAAATTCGATTCACTTAACCGTAAATTTATTAAAATCATAAAAACGTAATTAATTGTTGTCCAACCTTAGCAAAATTACTAACATTTTCCCTCTTGAACGATAATTAATTATAGTAGTTGTAACAATTATAAAACCAGCACAGCAATGGTTAAGTCAAATAACTGTATAGGTCAACCAAGTTTAAAAAACCATTTGACCCAAAAATAATGAAAGTCTATCATTTCGTCCCGTAAGGCTTTCAATACCGAAAAATATCAAATGCATGTATCATATGTGACATAGATCCAATACAATCACACATATCTAATACCTCACTAATATGAATGAGAAAATGGAATGTGACAAACTAGGATGATACCTGTATGATCTGAAATGTATCATCTTTCCATTTGTAAGTCTCAATTTCTCTGAACTTTATGCTAAACTATATTAGAGAACTTTGTTTTTCTCACTGAACGCTAAACTACAATAGAAAAACCCTTATGGGATTAAAAACTTATATCCCCCTATGTTATATCAAATTTATAGATTTATATGCATCTGTATGTGTCCTAATGATATATGCTCAAAGTCAATATGTATACATATGCCCAATGACCTTTTAAATGCTTAAGATCAATATAAATCTTAAGACTTTTACCTATATCACGGCAATACATATAACAACATTTACGACTGAGAGCAAAATGATGATCATCTTTCTTCATAAAACATACTGTCATAATACTTAAAAAATATAAATGTATAAAGAGTAAACATAGTGATCCCTACCTAGCAGTGTCTAAAGATTTCAGTACACCCATAATGTATAGATGTTGCACAAAAACAAGTGGGCGAAGTCCTTTAGTCAAAGGATCAGCAAGCATATCCTCAATCCTCAATCCTCAATTGCTCAACCTTAATGTCATCTTTCTGGATCAATCTTTTTTAGTCAAATACTTAACCTCCAAATGCTTAAATCATATGATATTCTCATTATTGTTACTGAATAACATAGTAGAATGATTATCACAATACAACCGAATGGATCTAGCCACTGAATCAACCACAGACAACTTAGAAATTAAGTTTCTTAGCCAAACTGCCTGTGTAGTAGCAACATAACATGCCACAAACTATGCATGCATAGACGAGGAAGTCACCAGTGTCTACTTGACATTCTTCCACGATACTGCATCATCTGATAACATAAAGATATATCCTGATGTGAACTTTTTGTCATCCAAACACATAACAAAATCTTAATATGTGTACCCTATGTGGTTTAGATTGTTTACCCTTCTATATGTCAACATATAATCTTTAGTTTCCTTTAAATATCTCACACTCATTTAATTGCATTCTAGTGGTCTATTCCTAGGTTAGCCAGATATTTATCCAGCAGTCCAACAACAACTGCAATGTTCGGTCTAGTGCACACTTGAACATACATCATGCTACCAACAACATTTAAATAAGGCATATTCTTCATAGTCTCTCTCTCTCTATCATTCTTTGGATATTGAGCCAAAGATAATCTCTCTCTATGAGCGATAAGTGCTACAACAAGTTTATAATTAGCCACATTAAACCTTTGCAACACTCGCTCAATTTATGTTCTTTGTGAGAGGCTTAAAAAGTGTCGAGACCTGTCCTGGTGAATCTGAATGCCTAGGACAAAAGATGTGTCTCCAAGGTCCTTCATGCAAAATGTTTGTCAAAAAATTGCTTAACCTCATGCAGCATGGTCAAATCATTTGATACGAGTAAGATATCATCCACATACAAAATTAGAAAGATAACTTTGCTCCCCCTTGTAATACAAGCACCTTTCAACTTTATTTTCTACAAAGCCAAAAGAGGTAACAACCTCATCCAACTTAAGGTATTACTGTTTAAAAGCTCATTTCAAATCTTATATTGATTTTCTCAGTTTACAAACCTTGTTAGGCTTTTCTTGATCCTAAAATCCTTCAGTTTGTTCCATATAGACCTCTTCATAAAGATCTTTATTCAGGAAAGTAGTTTAAACCTCCATATGATGTAACTTCATATCATACTGAGTTACTATTTTCATAATCACTCTGAATGCATCCTTAGAGGATACCGGAGAAAAGGTAACATTAAAGTCAATTCTTTCTCTCTAAGTGAACCATTTGATAACAACCAAGCTTTAAGACACTCAACTTTACCCTAAGAGTCCTTTTGGTTCTTAAAAAGTCATTTACAACTGATAGGTTTGCAATTTTGAGGCAAATCAACAAACTCTCATACCTTATTATGCTTCATGGATTGCATATCATCTTTCATTGTATCCCACAACAAATCTATATGTAGTCCAGAAATAGCATCTGAAAAAGTAATTGGATTGATAACATGTCCAATATCATAGTCTTATTCACCCAAATAGACTATATAATCATATGAAATGGCAGATCTTCTCATTCTAGTGGATCTTCTTAACTGAATTGGTTCTTGTACTTCAGGAATCTCAGTTTGTACAGGTATAAGTTCATGTTCCTATACTGGCATGGTACCAAGACCTTGATCTACTAGTTCTAACTGTATGAGTGATGGATACGAAATAACTATAGTATCCGTCCTGCTATCATCTGAAAGTTGAGAAAGACCACCCTTATCATAAACATCATATTCTAGAAACTTAGTTATTTGTGATTTCATAATTCTATACTCTCCTTCTCTACAATAAAATCTGTATCCTCTAGAGTGGTTGGGATATCCAACAAAACAACAATGAGTATAATGAGAATGTAACTTATTTTCATAAGGATTATATAAATGTACCTCAACAGGGCAGCCCCAAACACGAATGTAGGCAAAGCTAGGTGTCCACCCTTTCTAGAGTTAAAATGACAACTTTGAAACTGATTTACTTGGGACTTTGTTGAGTATGTATAAGGCAGTCTTTATGACTTTATCCTAAAGGTAATCAAATAGGTTAGTCCTCCTCTGTATTAACCTCATCATTTCTTTTAAGGTGCGATTACCCTTTTTAGCTACATTATTTTGCTTAGGACTACTTATTATAGTGAACGGATGCACTATTGCATATGATTTCACATATCTGGCAAATGAACCCTTCTCTTGTCTTGAAACCCTATAGTTACCATAATATTCTCCTCCACTGTCAGATATGACAATATTGATTTTTCTTCCCAATTGATTCTCAACTTCAACCTTAAAGATCTTAAATTTCTCAAGAACTTCAGTCTTTTCTTTAAGTAAGAACACATAACCATAACGAAAATAGTAATTAGTGAAAGTTAGAAAATATCTTGAATTGCACAATGTAACTGTATAAGGTCCACAAATGTTTGTATATATTTGTGACAATGTACCATCAATAAATGTAAATCCTTATGCATATTCTCATAATCAGAGTGATAATCATACAATATCGAATAATAAACACACCACATGAGATCTTTTGTTTCTAGTTTAAAGAGTGAAATTTCACTCAAAATTGGCTTTAATAACCTTTATTTGATTTTTCTGAATTTAACCCTTAATTGTTACTAATGTAATAAATCTAGAAAATTTAAAAAACTCACTTTATGAATTCACGGGTGCCCAAAACTGACCCAAAATAACCAAAGGGACATTTTAGTAAATTCTAAAATTTTGAGTTTTTTTTACTGGTTGCTGTAGTGATAATGTCATCATGACATCAACACAGAGTTTATAATTGATGTCAGCAGTGCGCACGGGGAGAGGGCACATGTGTTGCAAACGCTAGATGCACGCCAGCGCGATCATACTCTCCTGACACTCCAGACACGTGGCACACGCGCAAACTTAAACCACCTCTAAGAGGCATTTTAGTTGTCGAGCAAGTATACCACATAAGCTCGATGGTTTTCTCTCTTGCTCACAGTCGCCAAAAAATGTCAATTTTTGGAGACTTTCGAGCAAGTTTTTTGCCATTCAAAGCTCGTTTTCAGCACATTTTTAAATGTTAAGCACATTCAAAATGAATTCAAGCAATTATATGAAATTAAAAACATCAAAATAGATTGGTTTCTCTGAGGGTTTTTATGGAGAAAATCTAAAAATCTTCATTTTTATTCATACAATCACGTAACTGCTTTGATACCATGTGTAGTGCATAACATGAGCCTTAATTACGTGCCCAAGATCAAACATGAAAGTGAATGAACGAAGAAAACACAAGAAATACTTGTTTTTCTTTCCGTAACTTTGAAAGAGCTTTTCGACATCGAAACCTTTGCGCTTTCATGACGACCTTTACGAAATTCAATCAACTAGATGTCGTTAACGTCTTTTTGCAACTTTTTTAAACTGTGAATTTGTTAACGAGTCAGAGAATCTAAACGTTCATGTCTTACTTCAGCAAAAGTAAGAGAGCTTAACCTTGTATATATAGCATCCATATCGGGTCTCCTCATCACAGTTCTAATGCATGTCTAGCCCACACTGATTAGGTTCCATTTTCTTAGATGGACTGCAGCCTATTAAACCAGATCTTTTGTCAGGCTACTTTATTATCTTTATCTGAATAAAATTCGATTCGCTTAACCGTAAATTTCTTAAAATCGTAAGAACGTAATTAATTGTTGTCTAATCTTAGGAAAATTACTAATAAGTTGAACTATATAGAATCCTTGGACATTTCGACTTTAGTCACTTGGCGGCACATTATCAGTTCGACCACATAGAATCCTCGAACATTTGGGGTTATTCTACTACCAGTGGCTTCTTGCCACTTGTGCCAAGTCCCTGCTGCTCTTTGTCTAAGTTAAACAAACTCAACAGTGATTGAACGCCTACATTTCTAATCTTCTCAACTCATATTTCCTTGGTCGATCCTTTCTTCAAAATGGGTTATTGAGGTTCAGTTTGGTGTAAGAATGAAGAAGGCAAAGAAACAACTGGGCACATGGCGTCGATGACCGTTGGCAATGGCACATGCAGAGGAGATGACAGGCATCTGTTGTTGGAAATGGTTGTCTGTTCTGTTCTGTTCTGTCCTGTCAACACCTTAAAGATACTAAGCATTTATCAAAATCGTCCACGTTTTGCATCGAAGACCAGACAATGACAATTGAATGCAAGCATTTATATGTAGCTGCCGATTCACCAGAGTCTAGCGACAGTCATCTTCCACCTCAAACGTGTGATCCAGCAAAGCCCCAAGTGCTGAGGTCCTATTCTTGGACCTTTATCCTGTCACCAACAAAATGAGGCATCAACTTCAGTTCCATTTTCGACCTCTGGAACTCATCAACCGTGTCGATGGACAAGCTTTAATCAAGGTTGACTTCTATATGACTATATAGTAATTCTAAATACGATAAATACACACACACACACACACACATATATATAGTATTAGTAATATAAATATGATTACAATTGAAATAATTAGTTATACAATTAATTTTGTTAAAATAACTTGATAAAAATTAATAAATCTTTCATTTTAAAATTATCTATTCTATAACATACATTTTATTAACTTAAAATAATAAAAATATTTTGTAATATTGAAATTATAAGAGAAACAGGGATATTTTTTTACCTCAATTCAAGTTACATACTAATATTTTCTTTCATCTTTTCCAACACAAAATGGGGGTGATAAAAGAAGTTCACTTTCGGCCCAATCAATAGAATACTTGAATGACCCAAGTAGCCATGTTTTTTAGGGCCTTAAGTTTATATTGGGCTGTAAACCCAATTTCAGAAATTTAAGTAAATTTCCAGGCTGCTAAAAAGATAATAAACAAGGGACCAATTAGCAAATCTTGAAACTTCCTATCCTTGTGATATATATAAACACGCCCTAGCCTCCCCTTTTCTTCTAATTGATTTAGTATATCTAGGGTTTACAGACTCAAATCTCCCTTCTCCTTTTCTTCTCAATTTGGAGGGTCCTTGAGATCTGGAGATTTTGAATGGGTACGGAGAGGAAGAGGAAGGTGAGCTTGTTCGACGTTGTTGACGAGACATCGCTCTCGGCGAAGATAACGAAACCTAACGGCGGCGGCGCGGCGGCGATGAGCAACAATGGTAATAGCTCGATTAACCGATGGAATGGGAGGCCGTACTCGCAAAGGTACTATGAGATACTAGAGAAGAGAAGAACTTTGCCTGTATGGCAACAGAAAGAAGAGTTCTTCCAGGTTTTGAGAAAAAACCAAGTGATTGTTCTTGTCGGTGAAACTGGTAGTGGAAAAACTACTCAGGTTAGTTTTAATCTTATAGTTGAATAATTTTTTGTATTAGTAATGTTTTTAATTAGCTTTAATCTTCGGAGAGAATATTGTGATTGATTTTCATGGCTATTAATTTGGGAGGCATGCTAAATGTGTCTGCTAATACACCATGTTTGGGTAACAGATTCCTCAATTTGTTTTAGAAGCGGTAGACATAGAAACTCCAGATAAACGAAGGAAAATGATGATTGGTTGTACCCAACCTCGGAGAGTGGCTGCAATGTCTGTTTCTAGACGTGTTGCCGAGGAAATGGATGTGAATATTGGTGAAGAGGTTGGTTACAGTATTCGTTTTGAAGACTGTAGCAGTGCAAGAACAGTGTTGAAGTAAGTTTTTTTCTGATCTGTTCGTTTTCAATTTGATGGCATAGTGCTTTTTATGTACTCTATTTTATTCAACTATATGCCAATGCGGTGCTTTCTGTTATGCGGCAGGTATCTGACCGATGGTATGCTTTTAAGAGAAGCAATGACTGATCCACTGTTGGAACGTTACAAAGTTATAATCCTTGATGAAGCTCATGAAAGAACTCTGGCAACTGACGTGCTATTTGGGCTTCTTAAAGAAGTACTGAGGAATAGATCTGACCTGAAGCTCGTTGTGATGAGTGCTACTCTTGAGGCTGAGAAGTTTCAGGGTTACTTTAATGGTGCTCCTCTTATGAAGGTTCCTGGTAGGCTTCACCCTGTTGAGATTTTCTATACTCAGGAACCTGAAAGGGATTATTTGGAGGCTGGTATTCGGACTGTTGTACAGATACACATGTGTGAACCTACTGGTGACATACTTGTCTTCCTAACTGGTGAAGAGGAGATTGAAGATGCATGCCGCAAGATAACAAAGGAAGTTGCAAATATGGGGGATCAAGTGGGGCCAGTTAAAGTGGTGCCTCTTTATTCAACTCTTCCTCCTGCAATGCAACAGAAAATTTTTGAACCTGCTCCACCACCTTTGAATGAGGGTGGTCCTCCTGGAAGGAAGATTGTTGTGTCGACAAATATTGCAGAAACTTCTTTGACCATAGATGGCATTGTTTATGTTATTGATCCCGGTTTTGCTAAGCAAAAAGTTTATAACCCACGAGTGCGAGTTGAGTCATTGTTAGTATCCCCAATATCAAAGGCAAGTGCCCACCAGAGGGCAGGTCGTGCTGGTAGAACTCAGCCAGGAAAATGTTTCAGACTCTATACTGAGAAAAGTTTCAATCAAGATCTCCAACCTCAGACTTATCCAGAAATATTGCGATCAAATCTTGCAAATACAGTTCTGACATTAAAGAAGCTGGGGATTGATGATCTAGTTCATTTTGATTTCATGGACCCTCCTGCACCCGAGACATTGATGCGAGCTTTAGAGGTTTTGAATTATTTGGGAGCATTAGATGACGAAGGGAACTTAACAAAGCTGGGGGAAATAATGAGCGAGTTTCCATTAGATCCTCAGATGTCCAAGATGCTGGTTGTAAGTCCGGAATTCAATTGCTCAAATGAGATCCTGTCGGTTTCTGCCATGCTTTCAGGTATTATCAGTTACTATGTTACTTCTTTGTGTCAGTCTCAAGGTCTGGTGTTATTCTAGATGCCATTGGGGATCATTACTCGAGATGATGCATCCTTTGTATATGGCATGCATGTGCAGAGAACTGGTGAACTGGTTCTCTGCACATTGTGATAGTTGTTTAACTACTTGCATGTGTAGATAATATGCATGCATGCAGTTGAACAATTTGTGTCAAATTAGGTTGTCATCAGCAACTGTCTTGTATGGGTTCCATGCCCCCGGTTGGCATGTACCATCGGATTCTAAGTAGGTGCTGATGCAGATAGTTGCAGTTTCTCAGTATTATCTCATCAAGCAAATGGTCTCGTCTCGCCTGTATGCATCTGCTGACCTTCAATGGGCCTCTTCTGTGATAACCAAATTCTGTCTTTAGTACCCAATTGCTTTGTCCGCCCTAGGGAGGCTCAAAAAGCTGCTGATGAAGCGAAGGCTAGGTTTGGGCACATAGATGGAGATCACTTGACGTTGTTAAATGTATATCACGCATATAAACAGAACAGTGAGTATCCACTCTTCTTGATACTTCATTCTCTGGAGTTTTTACAGAAATGCCATACTTATGAGGTCACTGTTTTTGTTGGGCTGCAGATGAGGATCCATCTTGGTGCTATGAAAATTTTGTCAACCACAGAGCACTCAAAGCTGCTGATAATGTTAGGCAACAGCTTGTTCGCATCATGGCCAGGTTTAACGTCAAGTTATGCAGCACAGACTTCTCCAGCCGTGACTACTATGTCAACATAAGAAAGGCCATGCTAGCAGGTTATTTTATGCAGGTTGCTCACCTTGAACGGACTGGTCACTACTTGACAGTGAAGGACAACCAAGTATGTTTGGAGTTTATCTGCTATCCCTGTAACACTAGTATCATATCAAGATTTGATCTTTTCATGCTCCATATTTTAAGGCTCTTTTCTAGTTGTGAGAAGATAACGAGGCCTTCTTACATTGTTGTGTTATTCTTGCTCGAGTATTGACAACTTCAACTACAAGTGATGGAATGTCAAGGCTTATGATTTTGTGTTTCCTTCTACAGGTGGTACACTTGCATCCCTCAAACTGTCTGGATCACAAGCCAGAGTGGGTCATTTACAATGAGTATGTGCTAACCAGCAGGAATTTTATTCGTACGGTGACAGATATTCGCGGTGAATGGTTAGTATTCTACTCTTTCTTATTCTCTATGTTCAACCTGTCTAGGGTGATGTTTGTTTTGCTTGACGTTAGCCAGTAATGGTTTCTTTTTTCTTGTGATTGTTGGATGTTTCGATACTGAAACATGAAGGTTTATTGGAAACCTTGTGGATTTTCATATTTGCTGGATATTCTAATGCTTGTTGTATAGATTCTCACAAAAAGGTTTGTTGAACGTAGGCTTGTAGACGTTGCGCCACACTACTATGATTTGACGAATTTTCCTCAATGCGAAGCCAAGCGGGTTCTTGAGAAGCTGTACAAGAAACGAGAGAGAGAAAGGGAAGAGAGTAAAAACAAAAAGTGAAAGGGCACGGCTTGAAAGATTAAAAGATTACCGCCCAACTAAAGAATGTGGCTTTGCTATTGGGAGCAGTTGGATTACAACTAATTTGTGGCACGTTAAAATGGATTGGTGGCTGGAGGAACCGCTTGTATCATTAGGCCTAGCAGTCATTTCCTATTATACTATCGACAGTCCATATTTGGTTTTCAACGTCTCTTAGTTGCCATTTTTTGTAACATTTGAAACAAAAATGAATGAATGTGAACAATCTTTGTGGTAATTTCTGGATTAATGCAGTTTCAGTATTACATACGGTCTAAATCACGTTTGTCCATTTTGTATTTGTGTAATCAAATGGGCGGGTGTTTTTGTAATAACAATAGGGGAAGCAAAAAGTGGCCCAACTAGTGGTTTATTGAAGTAGAGGAGTTTGTTTAGCGTCTACTGGAACTCCGACTCTTCAGCAGCAACACAGCTTGATAAAGGGGAATGCAAAATCATATCTTGCAAGATGATTATGCACTTCCTGTTGAGTTTGCGGTGTCGTACCTTATCATACAATTAATTCGGTTTCAACCCATGGGAGAAAATTCCTGAGTTTGCTTGGCCTATAACATGGAACCACCAAGTCATGAGCTAGCACGTCTAACTAGAGATCCTTTTCTTTCAACACTCGATTTGTTCGTTCACTTTGGGTTGGAAGTTTGAAGTTTACATCATTAGAAGTCGGGACAATTCCGGACGATCATATTAGTCAAAGCGAGCTTGATTCTTGCATTAAACTGCCCTTCACTGTGTTCGTCTCTCAACTTTCTCGAATATGTCGATCCCTGGTCCTGTTTTAGGTGCTTTCACACTACTACTGCCAGGTGATCATATTAGTCAAAGTGAGCTTGATTCTTTCATTAAACTGCCCTTCACTGTGTACGTCTCTCAACTGTCCCGAATATGTCGATCGCTGGTCCTGTTTTAGGTACTTTCAAACTACTACTGCCAATGTCACGACATGATATCACAAATCAACCCGGAGAAGGCAGTATGATATCCAAACGAATGTTTAAACTAGGGGATAATAG
>JAOSBL010000004.1:5447249-5457551 GCA_027568915.1 Erythroxylum roraimae | reverse complement strand
CAGAGTAAACCAAACACGTTTTACTTACCTGTTTTTCTTTTTACAAAAACGGCAACAAAAAACGGAAGAAAAAAACAGAAACAAACAGCCCAGATTTTATCATATAAGAAAACAAAACGTGTCAGTGTTGTCTAATTAGGAGTTTCACCCTTTTCTTTAACTCCAAGATTCCGTTCAAAAATTGAAATTTCTATCCATAAGGTAGTGATATTTTATTATTTTAGTTTATAATAATTATGAAACCACCAAATTAATCTTTAAAAATGAATAAAGGCAACTTTCTATCTATCACTGCCATATTCTATGTTCCCTGGTTGCTTCTCATGGCAATCAGAGGTTTCTAAGTAACAGAACCGGCCATTTGTTTGTCAGAAAATGAATAAAAACTACTCGTGATTCTTGATTATGTTTTTCCTTTCTCTTCTCTATTTTCCATGATCTTATTTCTTATGGAATATTTGAGTATCTTGAGGATGGTTTGGCCAAATTTTTCATAGCAATTTATTCTATGAGATGCAAGTTTTGATGATCTTAACATGAACTTTATGTTGAAACTTTTAGTTTGATGTGTGAAGTTACTTTCAATAATTCAATTGCAAGTGTTGTTTGAACTAAAGGCAAAGTCATAGATATCAATTTGCACAGCACTATTTTCAACTATTCTTACGATCTTTTACAAAGAATTAGAGTTCTAATAATTAGGGAAAAGACCAAACATATGAAGGCAATTTTGATAAAGAATAATCATGGAAGTGCAAGAAAAGGAGATTGTTCAAGATAAATGAGATGTATTGCCAAGATTGAGTACTTTTCTAGATATTGTTCGAGATGGTATATGCTTAATACATAAATAACAATATTCGGAGAATGTCTAATAACTTGGTCCGATTGTTTGGAGTTAAAAAAAAAGAAAAAGAAGAGAATATGGTAACACTATGTAATCAACTCCAATGTCATTTTAGTATCAGGCACAAGTCTTGAATTGGATACAGGAGGTTAACGAAATAGAAGCAAACCGAGCCAATATGATACTTATGATCGACCTGGTTTCAATGTTTGCAGTTGAAAAAGAGTGCCTGCCCTGGCCAAGTTTGAAGTTAACCGATGCTTCAGGTTTGGCTCATATTTTTTATTGAAATTTTTAGACTTCAGGATGAATTCGGGCTTGGAAAC
The DNA here is from genome assembly GCA_027568915.1 of Erythroxylum roraimae. NCBI lineage: Eukaryota > Viridiplantae > Streptophyta > Magnoliopsida > Malpighiales > Erythroxylaceae > Erythroxylum > Erythroxylum roraimae. The sequence continues at coordinate 5,456,378 of JAOSBL010000004.1, read as the reverse complement.
TCGAGAATTATCGAAAAATAATGTCTTTTCTAATTTAAAAAATAAAAATTAAGCTAGATTGAGTTTCAAACCGCCTAAGCCTGATCGAGATCGAGCTTAGGCTAGGCTCCTCAAGCCCGATCGAGCTTCAAACTGGGCTTAGGCTTGACCATAAATTTTCATACGAGGCTCTGCCTAAGCCCTAGCCTTGCCCATTGCCAAGCCTATTCATTATCCATTTTACACAATTCTTTTTGTTTGAAAATTTTTAATTAATAGTTCACTTCATGCATTCTTCACCAATTAAAGATATTCGTATTTATTTTTTTCTCCTTTGTTTCTGAGATAGTCTACATCAGGTATACGTGAAATTAAGAAACTCAAAGAAAACATAAATGAAAATTATAATTAAAAAGTGCACATCAAAATCTAGATATCATATATTGTGCAAACTAGTTATAAAGTGTTCTAGCGTGCTATAAAGTGTTGTAAACATTTTCCTATTTGAAAATAATTCTTAGTTTCATTTTATCATTGTTACTTTCATGTTGATTTCACCTTCTTTGCTCTTTCTTATCGATTTCATTTCCCTTATTGTTTCTTGTTGATTTCATGAACCAAAGTTATAAACTCCATTGTTGCTTGCTATTTTAGTAGAACCATTGATAGAGTTCTTTTTAAAGAGCTTGTAAGGAGAAGGTAAACTGCAACAGTGATGAGAACATCACTGAGAAAAGCCAAAATTGAGTAAAGCATGAGTGATTAAGTAACTTAATCTCAAGTCTAAACATGTAAAGGAGTTTACAAGAAAAATTAATCTTTTATTATTAATGTTTTCTTTCCAAGTTTAAACAGTATAGATTATATAGAAAGTGATTTTAAGTTGTTTATGAAGATTATCCAAGACCAATTAAAGGCCCTAAACATGAGGTTAGATCATTTAGAATCTCCATCCAGACCTAAATCCTTTAGGACAAACATGTTAGAAAGAAGGAGGAGGAGGATTCTGATTATGGGGAGATTAGTTCTAGGAAAGGTAAAAGCACTGTTTCTTAACAAGATGACAATTTGAGCAGTATTAAGATGAAAATTCCTACCTTTCAAGGAAAAAAAGATCTCGAACTATTTTTAGACTGGGAGAAAAAGACAGAACATAGTTTGATTGTTATAATCTCTGAAGAAAAGAAAGTGAAACTAAGAGCAGTTGAATTCATAAATTATGCTAGTATCTGGTGTAATATTATGAATACCGTATCGGTGCTGATACTAGATTTAGTTTTGGTACATTAATATACTGGTGCTTGTTAATATTGGATACCGTTTCGAATAACGTTTTAAATTTATAAAATAGTCCTTAAATTTTTTTAAAATTGCAAAATAATCCCTCAATATATTGTAATGTATAATATATAATTTTACATCAACCATGTCTCCAAAATTATAATAATAGAAATTTAAAATAACAACAATCTATTTATTTTTATTAATATTACTTTTTACATATTTTACATATAAATAATAACCACAATTAATATGAAAAAAGATTATTTAATTATCATACAAATATACAATTAATGACAATGCAAAGTACTTAAAATGTTAAAATTTTATTATATAACAAATAATAATTACATCAAAACATCAAATAAAAAGAATAGTAAATATTTATGGCTCTTTAACTATATACAATTTGCAATAATAGTTTTGTCAAAGAACCAATTAAAAGTAAAATCTGAAACAAAAATATTTACAATTACGATGCATATATAGAATTTAAGGATAAAAGCCCAAATTGGGGCTTAACCTTTTTTAGTTTGATCAGTTTGGGACTTAAACTTGTAACCTGCTCAATGAAGGGCTAATATTTCACGAGTCTGCTCAATGAAAGACTTTTTTGGATGAAAATTAAGACGTGCTTTACATGCGTGGTTACGAGTAGGTCAATTAGCGAAAATTAAGACGTGCTTTACACGCGTCGTTACGTGTAGGTCAATTAGCGTTTAGATGCCACGTTAATAGACCTAATTTATTGTCCAGGCCAGGTGGAATTTAAGAAAAAATTTATTAATTTCATTTAAATTTTGAATTAAATGAAATACTCTTAAACCCTATATCAACGAATTTTTTTAAATATGTGCTTTTACCTTCTTTTTCTTCTCTTAGTTGTACCTTCACTCCAATCCCTGGATGCATCATCACTTAATGCATATGCCTTCACTCCAATCTCGCTTGTGCCTTTTTGGTAGTATGATCTGTCTCTTTTGGCGTTGGAGGTGAATGGGTGGTAAGGTTTTTGGAGATCTGAAACATACATGTGCTCTGATTGAAGACCGAAGTAGGTAATAAGTCATGCTTCCTTCTAATTTTTGTATATAAATTTATGACGTGTGAATGTTCACTTTATTCCTTTACCCTAACAATGTTACATTTACGTCAATTATTTTATCTTCGTTAAATGGGTTTGATTATTTAGTTGAATAGCGTGTAGATGATAATTGTTTTTCATGTGCAATTCTATTATACATTTGTATATAAGATATAATCAAGTTTTCTCTTCTCCACGTATTTGACATTGTACGTAGGATATGATTTGTGTCACTTGGTTTAGCTTCGTTGGTGGTTATCTATGTTTTGTTTATCTCTATCTACTGGGTTAAAGATAAAGTATGATATTCATGGAAGAGATGCAGGTTATTAGGAGTAAACAAATTTAGTTCTGTAGACATCATTTAGCTGTCAGTGGGTGCACAATCAACATTACAACATTGTGCTATAATACTTGAGAATGAGCTCAAGTAGTAGTTCTTCAAGGTAATGAGGTTGATTAGAGGATTCATTTTGTTGTTTTCTTAGTTGTGATTTTGTGTTAGGTTGAAATTTTTGAATTTTCAACTTTGGCAGTAGAGGGACACGATCTAAGCTTGATTTGAGGTAATACAAGTTGATTTCTTCAACTTACCCAGTTGAATGGGACTATGATGGAGAGGTTAAATATTGTTATTGTAACTTGAAAGCACCTAGATGGACTTCATGAACTAATGAAAATCCAAGAAGAAGGTTTTATGGATGTCGACTCTTTCCGGTAATTTTGGTACATTTTTATGTTGTTTTAGCTAAATATGTTCATATATTTCATTAACGAATTGATGATTTTTCTTTGACGTTAGAGTGAAAATGTTTGTGGATTTCATGAATGACACGATCCAAGTTTTTATCTAAGGCAAGACAAATTATTTTAGAGCTGGAAAATAGAGAAAAGATGTTATATCGTCAAAATAATCTATTGAAGGCTGAAGTGATGGATTTAAGAGAGAATACAAATGATGTTTTGCAAGCTGAAAGGATTGTAGAAAATTTGAAGTTGAAGAATGAGTTAGCTGCCACGAGGACTAGTAATGAAACACATTCAGCAAAGTGTTGGAAATGGTTTGTTTGTTTAAACTTGTGTTTAGTAGTTTTGCTTAGGTTTGTTAGTCTAAATAATGAAGGCAAAAAAGGTACTAGTTGCACCTTTAAAGCCCTAATTGGAAATGGTTTGATGTACTAGAACAATGTGTAGATTTAATTCACCTAACTTGATGTTGGAAAGTGTTAGATGTTTCAACATCTGTTTTATTACTAATTTGATGTTCTAGCCTAAACAAGTTTGATGTTTTATGTACTAGCCTAAACATGTTTGATGTACTACCCTAAAGATGTTTGATGTTCAACATTTGGTAAGGAATATTAGTGACAAAATAGGGTATTTAATCAATGGAGATGGAGTATTGGTTAGTAGTCAAAAGGAGTTAAAAGAGGCAGCAATTGACTACTCTAAAAAATGTCATCTGTACTTTACCTCCAATGATTAACATAACTGTTAAGTTGTTTTACAAGTTATCAAATTATTAATGAGGAGACAAAGATGTTTAATAGATCTATAATTCCAATTCTTTTTATTAACAATGTACATATTCCACTATTTATGAACTTCAACAAAAATGAAAAAACCTAAAAGAAACGCAATTCACACTGATTGGAAATTAAAGGAAACCAACACTTTACTACAAAAAGTTGATTATCTCTTTCCATCCACATACTTTAAGCTTTCCCTGAAAAATACAAAACATTTCAGAGAATGTGTCAATTTCAACCAAGCTTCCATCACCCTCGGTAACCCATTCATGAACTTTAACAAAAAGGAAAAAAATGTAAAAGAAATGCAATTCAAAATGAAATTGGTAGTCATTGCATTCATTGCTTAATAACATTAATCCCAAAAAGATTCTTACACTCTATTGTTGTTTAGTACACAAATATCACAAAATTGTTCAGTTCACTAACCATTAAATGTTAAGTTTACATTTTTTTTCTCTCTTTGAAGATGCAGCTTGACTTTGTTGGCTTGGATTCACATATGCAATAACAGCTTCCTTCCTCTTTATTGATTTCTGCCCAAGGTTTAGTAGTCTCTAACTTCTCTTTCCAGGCTATAGATAAAATGCAAACATTGTTAAGTTGTATTAATTAATGTTTAGTAAGAATGCAAATATTTAACGCTTACATTTAGCATCTGCAACCCTATGGTTTCATTTGTGTATACCCCTATCCCTTCCATTCGTTTCTTGAACTTTTTATTTGCTTTTTGTTGAAGAGAAGAGTATGTGACATTCCTTTTTCCTATAATTTTTGCTTGAGAATTTGGACTACATCTGCCTGCACCAAACATCCTCAATCTGCTTCCATCATCTGCAACACCATAACTAGGCCCTCTTCTCCTTTTGGATTGGTTCTTCGTGGTGGCCTTTGAAGATGTACAGATATTTGTTATTTCTGAAGCACATGCAATTGTTGGGAGAACAATTGAGGCTATTTTATTTGCACTTCCACATACATGAGCAGTACTTGAGGTGTTGGCAATACCTAAAGTAGTTATGGCACCAGTAGATATAAACACAGTAGTAGAGGCAGAGGCAGAGGCAGAAGCAGAGGCTTTTGCTCTTCTTTTATCTTTCCTTCCCCTTTCAGCATTGATAGATGCAGAATTAGAGGCACTTACTAGGTTATTAGTATTGGTTTCAACTGTAGATATGTTTTCGAGGGTTGATTGTGAGTTCATTGTGTTTTGCTCCATATGTAAATTAGTTGACTAGTCTGGGTTTGGATTTTGAAACTGGGCTGGAACTTGCTATTGATAACAGTGATAACAAAAAAAACCTAAAAGATTACCACTACTATGAAAAATAATCTTAACTGTACCATAAAAGACAAAAAAGCTAGGAAATTACCTCTCGACCCTTCCAAGGACAACCTCTTTTATTGTGTCCTTCTGTATGGCAGTGGTTACATGTAATGATCATGTCCCTCTTAGACACGTGGTCAACATTTCGCTTTTTGTTTACTTTTGTATTCTTTTGAGGCTCATCAATGCCCTTTTTCCTAGCTTTCTTAGGCTTACCAGGCCCTTGCTTGAATTCTGGTGGCTTAATAGTTTCTTCATTGCTAATTGGTCAGTCTTTCATACCAAGCATCAGTTGAATTACCTTCCTATATGCTTTGACATATTTAGTCTTCTATAACCACCTAGAAGTGTACTCTTCAATATTAACCCTAATGTCTCTAATAGCACATATGGCGTGAGCACAAGGAATACCAGAGAGGGTATATCTCCTACAAGAATATATTTTGTTCTGAAGCCACACCACATATCTGTTTTGTCCATGATCAATCTCATACCCTCTTTCTCCATTATGATGCATTGAACAATGGTGAGCAATTATGACACTCTTCTCAATTGCTTCCCATATTCTTGGCTCTAAATTACCCTTCCACTTGACAGCCTCTTTCCTTTTTCTCACAATTATTTTCAACAATTCTCTTCTAATATGCTCAAACAAACCTAAAATTGACATTTTCCTTGCATCAACTAGAGTCTTATTGAAGGCCTCATAAGTTATTGTTAACCAACTCAATCATAGAATCTTCTCTCTGGAAAGCCCGACACCATTGCTGAACTGGTGCATAACTCTCAATAACTTTTGTTGGCCTTTACTTCTTAGCTCTGAGCTTATCCAAATTTTCTTCATATTCCCTTACTGTGAAGTATTTCGCAATTTTCCAAAAATGCTCCTTCATCTCTTCCCCTTTATGTCCTCTTCTATTCCAATTCACATAAACATGTCTAGCACAAAACCTGTGCTCAACATCCGGACACAAATCGCCAATGGCTCTATCAAGTCCCTGTAAAGGAAAACAACCATTTGAATAGGTATATAGATGCAAATCTACATATTTCATAACATTTACACTCTCAATGAAAGTAAAAACAAGATTGATGTGATACTTTTACCTTTTTTTGGTCGGTCATTATAATCCAACCAATTCCGGAGGCCAAGTGAGGTAAATCTTCTTTCAGCCTTTCAGTGAACACTTCTATGTGACTGTTGACTCAACTTCATCCATAGCCCAAGCAACAGGAAACATTTAATTGTTTCCATCTCTTCCCACAGCACATAAAAGTTCACCCTTAGTTTTGGTTTTCAACCAACATCCATCTAGCCAAGAAAATGCCTACTTCCATGCCTAAACCCATATTTAATAGCTTCTAAGCATATGTACATTCTTTTAAATACAGGTGGAGATGTAGGAATTGGCCGAGATATTGTCAATGTAACAGCGCTTCCTGGGTTGGTTTGCCTAATCACTTCAGCATAAGACCAAAGCTTCCTAAACTCCTCTTTAATGTTGATCACAACACTGCCTACTATTTTTTCTTTGCTCTTCTCACCATACTTATGGACACTTCAACACCTAAACAATATTTAACGTAAAATTTGATATCATCATTCTTCAAAAATTACTCCCCTTTAAGCTTATCCTTCAACAAGTCAGATAAGATGCTGATGTTCATCCTAGGATTTGTATATACCCTATTACAGTCATGATTGTTCATGAATTTCCTAACTTAAAATGACTGTAGCTTCCTATCAAATGCTCCATATATATACCAAGGGCAATTCTCTGTCCTACATTTACCTTGGACAAACATGTGACTTATTTTTGGTAAACATGATAGCCCTCTTTGTTTTAATGGATAACAAACTCACAGCACGCTTAAATTGCAAATAATTAAGAAAAATATCCCCACTTCAATGTAAGGCTTAGCTGCATTTTCATCATAAACAGGGTATTTCATTTTCCTTTAGTAGCATTATCTACATCACTAACAAGTTCTCCATATTCATCACTGTCATAATATTCAGACAAAACTGTCTCATCTTCATCATCTACATCACCTGCATCAGCTTCATGTGGTCCATTATCTTCATCATCTTCATCAGGACCATTACCTTCATCTCCTTGCTCTAAATCCTCTTCAACATCTTCATTCGAATCATTACCTTCATCTCCTTGCTCTAAATCTCCTTCAATGTTGTCATTCGGGCCATAACCTTCATCTCCTTGCTCTAAATCCTTTTCATCATCCTCTTCAACCTTCATATTTTTATCATCTTCATTCTCCATATCTGTATCATTTTCAAACTCCACATTTGACACATTGTCTAAATTACCTACATTATCTCAAAACCCTTCATTATTAACATCCTCACCATTATCTTTAACTACATTACCCTGATTAACCTAATTACATTCATCCTCAATCACTTCAACAAGGGTATCCACACCATGTTCAATATGAATATCAATACCACTTGTACCCATCATCTGACTAACCACATCTAACACACTAGCATCATCTTGTACAACCCTCAAACCATTACATATTTCAAAACCAGGCATAAGATAAAATATTTTTTTTCACATTATTATACTCACTTCTCTTACATACATCAACCAGTTCAAAATAGCTCAGTAAGTTAGGATCAAATTCAATTTCATCCATAAAACTACCCTCATACATAACATTATCACCACATTAACAAAACATCTCGCATGGTGAAACCTCAGAGTTACTCATCAAATGTCATTATACCAAACCGAAATGACCAACTCCAGGAAAACGAAGAGACTCATTCATAATGTTGAAAGGAAACATTGAAGTGAAAGTGAGAAATTAAAGCCTAGCATAACATATGATGCTTAACATATTCATAACAATTCCATCAATCAACTAATTTAGAATGGTGAAAGGTGACAAGAAACATGAGAAAGTTAGTGGCATTTCCTACTAACATCATATATATATGTATAACTCTTCTAAGAACTTACTAAGTTCTATTAATTAAGGTACATGACGTTGTTTACACTTATGAGTTCTCGCTGTGGAATTTTTTACTTATAAGCCTCATAAGAACTGTATCACTGGTTTCTAGCCTATATACCTACCTAATGGTTTATTATGTCTCAATGTTTCAAAAATACCCATATTAAATGCAATCCTTATTCCATTCAATTGTTACATCAACTTTAAGTTACTAGTAATTAAAGTCTTTTAGATTTAAGTTACTACTAGAATGTTAAATCAGAACTTTATGTTATCATCAATGATTGTTAGAGTACTGCAAACAACAATATAAAAATAATACATCATTTGCAATTAAAAGAAAACACCCACATACCACAAATACTCCCACTAGTAAAGCAAAACATATTGGAGACATTAGTTAGATGACTTACCTGAATGGACGAACAACCGCAATCTACAAAGAAGAAGGATGTCAGACTATTATGGACACTCTTTAACACAAAACATAACCTGCAAACAATAGAAACAAACAAATGATCTAAGATATTAAATCAAGTGAAGGGGAGCTTTCTTATACTAACTTGTGGTTAAGTTCTGAATGATACTTGGAGAATGATCTAAAAAGAGAGGACTAATAAGGATTGTTTTGCTTTGTAGAAATTCATCCGACCAATCATCAGTAGCCAAAACCCATCTACATTTTTTCTTATGTGCCAATTTCTAATTTTTTTAATTCATCTAATTTTATTTTTAATTGGACTTATAAAAGAAGTAGAAAAAAACTTAGTCCTCTCTTGAAGCAAGTTTATTTAGAGAAGAATAATTTAATCTATAGACAAAATGTTTGAGACCTTAATTCTATTTGGATCATAGGCAATGACTATACATCTTTATGGTTTGTATATATACATAAGGATGAAGAGTAACTCTAAAAAGAATTATTTCTCTATATGATCCCATTTCAT
>JAOSBL010000004.1:5413457-5431494 GCA_027568915.1 Erythroxylum roraimae | reverse complement strand
AGATGGCTTTCGTTCAATTATTATATGTTTAATGCGGGGAATAATGGAGGGATTAGGATTGTGTTTGTTTATGACTGAATTCCTGACACGGATGGTCCGATGAATTGGAAGAGCTGACATAGAAATGTGCAAATTGTGCATTGGTTGCGATTACTGTGATATACTGTGATCACTGACTTGCTTCTACTGTGTGAAATTATCTACTGTTTTTCGCGCGGATGAATGTTTTAAACAAAGAAATTGATCCTGAGTCTAGTAGTTTGAGTGATGTAGCACGCCACCCTCGCGGAGCACGGACTCGGATATCACCATCGATGTCGGGTTCGGGTTACTCGGGAGTGGGGTGTTACAACATCCATACTATAGAAGTGGGTAATGGGAGAAGGATTATAAGTGATGAAGAGATACAAGATCAATTTTTTGAGTTCTTTCTAGGTTCTATAGGGAGTAAAACGTCTCTTCAATCTTCTAAGGACTTTGTGGATATTCTTTTCCCCATGCCTTACCAAAAAATCTCTATAACTCTCTTATAGTTGAAGTTTCAGCTCAAGAGATTATGGAGGTTTTCAATTCTTTCAATCCAAATAAGGCTCTTGGTCCGGATGGGTTTAATGGGTTTTTCTTTAAACAAACCTGGCACATTCTTGGGGAGGAAATCACTAGAGCCATCCAAGATTTTTTCCAACACAGCAGACTTCTCAAAGAGCTTAATTCCACCTTTATTACACTAATTCCAAAAAAAGCCCACCCTTCCACAGTGTTAGATTGTAGGCCTGTTTCCTGTTGCAACATGCTTTACAAGGTGATAGCAAAAATCATTGTAAATAGGATTAGAGAAATCCTTCCTCACATTATAAGTCCTAACCAAAGTGCGTTCATTAAGAATCGTCGAATTAGGGATAATATCTTGTTGGCCCAAGAAATCTTTAAGAATTATCACCTTTCCAATAATCAGAAGAGATGTGCTTTCAAAATTGACCTCCAAAAAGCTTATGATTTCATTCAATGGGATTTCCTCATTAATTCTTTAGAAGCTATAGGCCTACCTCCAAAGTTCATTACTTAGATCCAAGAGTGCAGTTCCTCCCCTTCTTATTCTATTATGATCAATGGTTCATCATCCAAATTTTTTAGAAGAAAGTCAGGACTTAGACAAGGAGATCCTTTATCCCCTTTCCTTTTTAATATCTATATGGAAGTATTTTCTAGGAGCTTGAATGATTGCATAGTCAGAAGTCCTTCCTTCAAATACCACTAGAGGTTCAAAACCCTTAAATTCACTCATCTTTTGTTTGCTGACAACCTACTGTTGTTTTATCATGCTGACATAAGTTCAGCTCAAACTTTGCTCAATTGTCTGAGTTCCTTCTCTAGATTTTCAGGAATGGATTTGAACCCTTCCAAGAGTCAGTTTTTCCTATCTCATGATATGGATCACTTAACCAATCAAATGGAAGTAAAGTCTGGGCTTCGGAAAGATTCTCTTCCCATTAGATATTTGGGAGTACCTCTCATAACAAGGAGCTTATCAAGGAGGGAGTATTTACCTTTATTGGATAAGATTGATGTAAGAGTTAACAAATGGACTCACAAAAACCTTTCCTATGCTTTTAGATTACAACTGGTAATTTCTGTCCTATCTTCATTTCAAGTGTACTGGGCTTCTCACTTCATTCTCCCTTCTTCCGTCATTAAGGAGATAGAAGCAAAACTTAGGAATTTTTTGTGGATGGGAAGGTGGATATAAACTCTCATTCTAAGGTTAAATGGAGTGACATTAATAGACCGAAAAGGGAGGGGGATTTAGGGATTAAACTTTTACCAACTTGGAATTTTGTCTTATTAGGGAAGAGGATCTGGTATCTGTTTTATGATAGAGAGGCTTTGTGGGTTAAGTGGGTGCATACGATCATTTTAAGAAGGAAAAATTTTTGGAGTGCACAACCTACCAATAATAGTTCTTAGAGTTGGAGGAAAATCTTATGTGTGAGGGATAAATTGGGGAACCAATTCAGATTTAGGATAGGAAATGGACATTCCACACTCTTATGGAAGGATCCTTGGCATCCGAGGGGAATCCTAAAGAACTTGTCTTCACTGAGAGAGATAAATGGGTCCGGTCTACTTATGACAGTAACAGTTTCTGAAGTTATCAACCATAATGAGTGGAGATGGCAGGAAATTCCTAAAGAGATCATTGGTAATCTTGAACCTATACAGTACCAACCAAATAGCTCCAAACCAAATTATTTGGAATGGTTACCTAGCCCTTCCAAAAAGTATACCAATGGATCAGCCTATAAATTCTTGAGACCTTCAATACATGCAGTATCTTGGCATAAACTGGTTTGGTTTAAAAACAACAGCCCTAGGTGTTCCTTCATTCTATGGTTGGTTGTCCTTTAAAAACTGCAAAAAAGGGGGATAAACTTCTTTTTCTCTATACTCCTAACTATTGTTCTCTATGTTTATCGACCTGTGAATCCAATGAGCATTTTTTCTTTGAATGCCCATTCTCTAAAGCAGTATGGGAACATTGCCTCAACCACTTCCAAATTCTCATTCCCAATATGACCAGCCTTCAATCTATCCTCAATTGGTCTCACCATACAACCTCACACAATAACCTTTTCCCTATTCTACTGTCCACTACTGCTTACAACATTTGGACCAAACGGAACTCAAGAACCTTCAAGGATGCAGCCATGGATGTGGAGAGCTTACACTCCAAAGTAATCTTCCAAGTTCTGGAGCATCTCAGCCCAAACACATTGGGAAGGTAATTAGAGGAATCAATTTTACACTAACATTTTTGCAGATTCTCTATTGCAGATAAGGTATCAACACATATTACAGCACATATACTCATCAGATGGGCAACTGAGATGTTGGAAACAGCAGACAATTCTACTGCATGTCAGGAAGTATGGAGCCTTGACAGGAAATGGTTTTGGTGTTGTAGGTGTACAGCTTTCCTATGATTGCAAGTAAGATGATCAGAAGCTTAATATTCAGAGAATCATTTCCTATGGAAGCCCCTTCGAGAATGGCAGCTATGATGAAGGCAATCTTGACAATTGTATATTGAACATTCAATCTTCTTTACCAAATCTGTTTTGCGGTTTGTTACTTGGGTTGTGTGTCTGAGTGTCGAAATGTTGTGTTACTGGAATGCTTGTGACTGGTTTTAGGCTACTGAGGAGAAGGGCAACATTTTTAAGGTGTCTTAGTAGGAAATAAGGGAGGAGTGTTGGTGGTAGTGTTGTTTATCTTGTTCTATGTTTATTAATATTTTGCACTACCTTATGTCTTTTGGTTGATAAGAGATTTCCTTCAGAAAATCTATAGTGGTGTACATAACATTTTCTATTTGTATAAAATTTACCGATTTACCAAAAAAAAAGTGATCGTTAATTTGAAATCTCTAAAGTATTGCATATAAGAATTTTTATATTTTGATACTATTTATGACCTATTTTAGTCAAAGAGAACTCAATTGATAATTAATGGGTATGGCATAGACTATATAGATAGTTAAATATTATTCGTCTCTCTAAAATAATTAAGGAGAATGTTTCGTTTTTTTTATTATTATAAAGATTAGACCATGCTATGTTTATTCTTTAGGGAAAAAGTGGTCCAACTCATAAACAAAAATATAGAGATGTTTAAACAAATATATGAGTATTTATTAAATAACTATTATTGAAACAATTTGATATGGAGAATTTTACATGAAACATTACTTGTTTGTCTATAAAAATACTTATTGTAGTAATTGTGTATTTGTATTTATGAACTATCTTAGTTAATGATAGCTCGGGCCAAGACCACTTGACCCAAAGGAAATATGCAAAATGACGTCATTTTATCAAAAAAAATTAAAAAAGTGTAGACGGGTAGAGTCATGGGCTGAGAACCATTGGCCCAATTGACATCCTTATTCATCACTCTAAAGTAATTAGAGAGAATATTTCATTGTTTTGAATTGATATCGATTAAAGAAATCCTGAATCAAAATGAAATGATAATTTAAAAATAATTTTCATATGTCATTAAAAGAAGAATCAATTAATAAAGATAAACAATTAGTATGATCTCAAATAAAATGGATATTAATTCCATCAAAACAATGTATGATGAAATAAATAATTATGCTAAAAATATTAATCAAAATTACTTTGATATTTTAATATGTATGTGATCATGACATGTAGCTAGACATTGATTCTGACATATGAATAAAAATTATTTAATTAAAAAATTAAAGATAAATTTAAATTTTTAATTTATATAATCATAACTATGATTTAGTATTATAACCACATTTGTAATGTCCAATAATTAAAAAACCCAACCAGTTCGGCCAGTGTAACCATAAAATTATTAAACCATCTAACTTTTCGATTCAATTTACTTTGATAACTCTTGTTGTTAAAAATCAATTAATTTGTTAATTAATTGGTCAATTTTTTAAATTAATAAGTTTTTATGAACCAAATAAATCATTTAATTTTCATTTAACAATCTTTTTTAATTAAACTTCAAATTATTTGATTGATAAAAACAATCTCTTTCAATCATATTTCAAATTCTTTAATTTTATTTAATTTTTAGCTGGTTTTATGACGATTTAATACTTGTTAAACTTTTTAAACCTTAAACCTCTTGTCTTACCGATTTAGATTACAGTTTGCTTTATTTTTTACAAGGGAACAGATACAAAATTACAAGACCCTCCGAGGGAGGCTAACCCCTGCCATATCCTCTAGAAAGATAGTGGCGCACCCAAAGGGTGCTCTATCAAAAGTGGTGAGACCGAGTCCCAAAGTAATAGCATAGTTGGCAAGCCAATCAACAGATCGGTTTCCCTCTCTGTAAGTGTGTCGAGGAAAAACAACCCAGTTCCGGATGAGTAGTTCGCTGATGCCCAGGACTAATGGGTTGAGCGACATGGATCGATGCGGTGCGTCGGAGAGGAGATCTGTAACCACGAGAGAATCCAGTTTGAGAACCACGCGTCAAAAACCAAGGGCTCAAGCCAGTTGAAGGCCCGAATATACGCCCCAGAGTTCAGCCGAAATCGGGGAGCATTGACCTATATTTTGGGCAAAACCGCCTAGCCAATCACCAGAGCAATTCCGAAGAATGCCACCTGCAGTGGCCGAGGAGGTAGCGTTGTTACACGCTCCATCGGTATTTAGTTTGATTCATTCCGGAGTAGGCGGACACCACCCAATAAGTTGTTCGTGGCACAGTTGAGGGGCAAGACGGGCTCGAAAATGTCAGACTGATGCCTGAGAAATCAGTCGAACATAAGTAAGGACGATAGTCATAGGAAAAGTCGACCAGGAGAACTGATTGTCGAAAAGGGCCACATAATGTCTATAAGGTGTGATGTTTGGTTAGGCGTGTAGCCCATATGACAGGAACTATTGCTCATATTCTGTCATCCCATGCAATCACTTCCATCATAATGCATCAATGTAAAACTACTTGGTTCTGAATTATTTCATAAACAGTATCAAAACTTCCTCCGATTCTAATCCTTTGGCTTATTCTAAGTAATCCCAATGTAAGTAAATTTCTTCGAGAGTTGGGTGTGCCTGTCTTTTTCGCCTGAACGTTAACACCGTCCTCCCACCTAGAACTACTACTTCTGATCTTGCCTTGATAAATGAAGAGAAATCTTCACGAAATTACGCTTTTCAAGCATCAATCACAGCAACTAAACTTATCTTTAGGACATATATTTCTTCAGTTGATTAACGAATTGGATTTGTCAACAACTTTGGAGGTACCAATAAAAATGTTTAGGAATGATCAACTAAAAGACTAGGAAATAATAACAGTTCTTCAAATTTTAGAGCTCATCTTGTATCCAAAACTATGAAACATAAGAAAGTAGAACATTTCACTATTTTTAGTCACTATTTTGATTCTTTGTTAATTTTAATTCATTAGTTAATTAATCATAAATCCTCATTTTGTTTTATTAATTGAAATTAAGAAAATAATTTTCAATTTTATTGGGGTTTGACCTTATTTTACGACTATTACAAAAGTTTAATTAAAGAATTAGAATTAATTTTGAGGGGTTTCGATAATCCAATCAAATTGTTTCTAGTTTTAGTAGAATCTAGGTTAGTAGCTGGGGTTTATTTGTTATCGATTGCTTTAAAACAACCAATGAGTTAACTGTGGGAGAAAGAATTTGATAAGACTATATTTTACATTTGAATTAATTGATATTTGACACTTTTATAGCATGTTTTATATAAATTATGTGATGTTTTCTTATGTTTAGTTCATTATGTTGTTGGTGATGATCTTGAAGAGAACACAAAATTTAGTGTAACTTTCTCCATATTGGTCCAATTGAAGAGATTTTAGAGACGTTTGGAAGAGAATTGGAAGGGTAACAACTTTGTAGAAATTGGAAAATATGAAAAAGTAAAGAAATTGGTGAAAAGAGCACAATAGGAGTTCGAATTTGCCAAAGAGACAGGTGCCTATCTTTCATGAAGTTTAGAGAGATTAAGAAGAAGAACTATATCGAACCTGAATAACATTGTCAGAAACGTGCAACAACGGTGTTTAGACTGCAAATTAGAGGAGGTCAGCATACTGGTTAAGGATTACAATGGCGTAAAATAGAACCTTTCTTTATCTGCTCGCTACAAAGAGGTTCAAGATCAGCACAAGCTCATAAATAATAACAATTAATAATGAAATAGAATACATAACAAAACCGACACGCCTAAATTCCATGGATTTCTGGCTACTTAGATCAACAGAACATCACGGATCTCTGCAAGAAGCAGTTGCTAACTACAATAAACTGCGTCACGATGCAACAAAGGGGCACTGCTTTCTGGCGTGTTCTGGGATTAGCTTAACCAACATCTCCTCAGGTACTCCTTTCAGCTCTGTCAAAAGAAACACACAGTGATTTACATGCATTCAAATAAGCACATACTTAACGACATTACAAATTGCGTCAAGTCATTGATCTAGTACCATGAGCCTTAAAATTGAAAAGAGGTGGAAGCACACGTCCATTTGGTAAACGTTTACTGGGATCACGAAGCTCATCAAAGAATGGATGGGACAGAGCTTCCAACTGCATTTATGAATAAATAGACATGTAAATCTTCAAAACGTTAACTATTTGCTCAAAATATCTCCAGCTTGACATTGTTCAGCACTTACAGCTGTACAACGAAGGTTAGGAGAGTATTGCAATAATCTTGAAACGAGATCCACAGCTTCAGGGGGCATGTGTTTGTGGAATATCTGGACATTAATAACAAGGTATATAAGCAAATCCTACTGTTGGTACGCATCAAGAATATGAGATCACAAATGGACCAATAAAATAAAATGATTATGTACCTTATGCCATGGGTGAGCTTTAATCTGTGGAAATTTAAACTCTGTGTAGTTGGGATTCATACACTTAATTTCCTCCCTTGTTGGAGTGCCCAAAACCTGTACAATTCACATAAATTGGTCAAAGGAATGAAAGAGAACTGGCACAACAAAAATGTCCAAAACTCGTATCTAGGTGACAATGAAAGCTCCACTTTAAGCTCAATCAAGCACACAACTCAACACATTCAAAACTTAACCAACAATTCTCAAATATATATAAATATATATCCACTGAATGCTGATACAAGAAGTTCGTCCTCCACAGTATTTTTTTCAGTAAAGTACAAAAACAAATAATACCTTTATAATTTCAACAAGCTGATCCACGCCACTCTCACCGGGAAATAGAGGCTGGATGAATGAAAATAATGCATCAGCTATTGCACAAAGAAAAAGAAAACCATTTAACCAAGAAAATCAAACACAGAAGAAGCACCTCACCTGTCCAAGTAGTAATTCGGCCAGAACACATCCAGCTGACCAGATATCAATTGCAGTGGTATACTGAGTGGCACCAAATATAAGTTCAGGTGCGCGATAATACCTGGAACATATATAAGATATGTTTGGTTCTCCCTTCACCTGTCAAAATGTTTAGCACAATCAGCATAATATACGAGTAGATGTGGTAAGTTAAACATGGAAGTACATCTAGAATGCAGATATACAAACCAGAACTTTTGCACTTCCAAAGTCACATAGTTTCACCTGGTGAGTATGTGGATTGACCTATTACAAAGAGAATAAAAATTTCACATTAAGGAGAAACTGTCAAAGATTCAAAGAATTTAATGAAGGGAACATAAAGCTGGTTAGTTCTACAAAGAGTAAGTCACAAATTCATCTTCTAGAAACCTCAATGCCTCGTCAACGTACCAGTAAATTTTGAGGTTTTATGTCCCTATGGCATACACCAATGCTGTTGTGAATGTAAGCTAGAGCTCTACAAATCTGCAGGAAATTAAGGAAATAATAAGATCAGTTGTGGTCATTAACAAGATTATATAACGTTAGGGCCTTGATAGCCAAAGACAATGATAGGATCAAATGTTGAAACCTATGCTATAAATCATAGATAAGATTAGCAGTATAAAAATTATCTAATATACAAAATTTCTCCCAAATAAAAAAGAAAAGGTACATGAATTTTTTTTTTTGAAATTTAAAGGTACATGAATATTGCTTACCTGGTAAAAGTAAAGTTTCACATATATCAGCGGCATCCTGTGGTTCATCTTATTGTAATGTTTGATTACCCGGTGCACGGTCTCAGGGACATACTCAAGTACTAAATTAAGATAGAGGTCATCTTTTTCCGTTGTTGAGAAGAAACAATGTTTTAATGAAACTATATTAGGGTGGTCTAGGAGTCGCATAGTCTGCAATTCTCGATTCTTGTATCGCTTATCTTGTAGAACCTTTTTTATAGCAACAGATTCACCAGTCTCTAAGCACTTAGCCTAAATATGAAAATTAGATCATAAAAAGTAAAGTTAGTGGTTTGTCCAAATTTCGACTTAAAATGGTGACGCAAACCAGTCCGCACAAGCATGCAAAATAACACAAGCATTAGACTTCACAAATTACCTGGAACACAACACCAAAAGATCCCTGCCCAACAACACGCTCAGCCATATAGCTTATAGTCTGTAAGGATAAAAAAGACAAGTCATATCATGGAAACAAAGAGCAAGCATAGAATCTACACAACTAAGTAAACATCTATTAGGAATGACCTGTTTAGGCTGGCCATTTTTACCACCAATCGTAGTCACAATTATGTGGCCTGTCTCTGTTCCATTGCCATCAACATAACTTGCTTCCACTTCCTAACCATGGTTGAAGACATCAAACAATTAAACAAAAATCATTGAGAGAAACAGAAAAATAGATTTCTTCTTCCAATGGAGTTCATTTCAATAGTTCTTTAGTTGCTTTAATAGGGCTCATTGCAGTGGCTCGTCAATAATAAATCTTTAGAATTGTCAGTCGCAATTCAAATTTAACTTTGTTCTATCTTATCCTTCCATTTTATTTCAAATTGATTTGAAGAATAATGACCAAGATTACCTTCTCGTCCCTAATTTTCATGTCATTCATCTCATCAGGCAATCTGTCAACACCAGCTGCATTTCCATTTGGATCTCGTAATCCAGACGTGGGTAAAACACTTACAGAAGCCATTTGCTTTAACGTTATAGCAATGAGATTCCCTTACAATTATGCCTCCGACAGAGTGCCAAAAATAGTAATAATTACCTGCACAGAACAGGTTGAAATTATTGCCTCCTACCAAAAGAACAAACACAAGAAGAGAAGACGAAGGATAAACAACAAAGAAAGAGATAAAAATGTACACAATTATTCAACAGTTATACGGTCCCTTTTTCAAGTAAGTGCAGCTCTCAAGCTAACACGAGAATGTAACTTCGTACGAACAACCGTCTATTAGAAGAAACCCAGGCATATGTTTCCTTTGGATCTATATTTGGAAATACGATATTCACATTATTTGTAATTAATCTGATTAAAATATGATAATTCAACAATATTTTGGTTCTTTATGCGTAAAAAAACATCCACCCTATTGAATGGGCTATAATAAGAAAAAATGCACAAGACACGAAAGTTGAAGCTTTTTTTCTTCAAGAGACATGGGTTTTAGCTTCTGAGCAGGTAAGAACATATAAAAGGTTCCAAGTTAAAAGACAACATTTCAAAAACTGATTAGAGAAAAACCAAAGCTCAGGGAAAACAGGAAACAGCAAACAAGAGAGACGAAAAAAAGTTTCAAGGGCACCGACAACTTGCAGCAAGAAAGGAACGATCTTGAGCACGGAGATCGACCAGAAAGCAAAGTATATCGAGAAATACTAACTTGATCCCAGAACGAAGCACCTAAAACCACAACTTGATAAGACGAAAACGCATCAAAAAATACCGAAAGAAAAAGAAACAATATTTGCAAGGTAAAAAGAAAAACTCACAGATCAAGTAAGAAATGCGGTGCAGTGAAGGGAAAGGGGTGGCGGATTCATGACCCGGTCCAAGTTTGGATCTTTAAGTTGAAACAAGTTCTGATCTTTGCTTCGATGATGCTGTACGAATTGGGTTTGGTTTATTATGTGATTGAGAGAGAGAGAGAGAGAACAGAACAAAAGTAATTTGATGTATCTTTCTTCGGAGCGATGTATTGATTTGGTTTGGAGGTGGGGTGAGAGCAGAAATGGCGGTGGTGGTGGTGGTCTTTCGATGACAGTCAACACAAGAGCCCAAACATTTATGTGCGTTTTATAATATTCTCTCTTTCACTTTCCAACTTTTTGACCGTTCAACACAGCCTGGGCCCCACTCTTCCATTTCAAAGGTTTCTTGTCTGTTTGAATAATGATGGAGCTTTGGGCATATTTTTCAAAAATCTTTAAAGACGAAATTCAAATAAATAATCCTTAGACCAGCTTGGTCAAAAGTTAACCCAGAACATTGGATTGGACCAACAGGATTTCAATTTTCCAATTCATTTAATCTTATTCTATAAGTTGGCAGTTTAGTGATATTAACGTTGTACCAAAACTTAGGGTCAAAACTGTAAATTGGCCAAACAGTAAATTGGCTTTTAAGCAATTGTGGCGTGCGATGTTGTTACATGATTAGTTGTTCTGAGTTGGCATATTGGAGGAGGAAGGAAAGGAGCTTATAACATGCAGATAGGAATGGAGTCCTAATAGGACCAAAATCTTAGTTGTGCAGAGCACTTAATCCTGGTTTAAGTGGTGGGTAGCGTCCATGAGGCATTAAAACAAATTTAAGCGGCTTTAACTAATCCTGAAAATATCAGGAACCCAGTTTCACGCCAAACGGTGTTGTGTGAGTGTCACGGGCTCACGGGTCTGTTTCACATGCATGGCAGAACATTGCAGAAGCATGGCGTTACGAAACAAATAAATAATTTCATGGCCACATGTCACCAAAAATGACTAATACTTAATAAATATACAAAGTTTCTATTTATAAAATAGGTTTATATAGTTGTAATTAATTGTAAATTTTAGATGTACATTTTATCTTTAGTAAATTTAATTTAATTATAATTATAATAAATCCTAAAATTTATATAGAATTTAAATTTTATGATAAAATTTGTAAATTTTATTATACCTTTTAAGGATATGAATTAGGTTTAATCACGTCTATATTCATAAATCATAGATTGTAACATTTCTATGCCAATTTGGACACAATTTGTCATCTCTTTTATGTACCATCAAAAACCAAAGTTACGAAAACTATATTGGACTTAGTACCGGATTGAGTTCTGGTATGGTACTGTATAGGTACTGATCAATACCGGGTATCGTTTCGAATAATTTTTAAAATTTATGAAATAATCCCTGAATTTTTTTAAAATTTGCAAAATAGTCAATTGATATATTGTACAGTTATATTGTATACTTTATAAGTTTACATCAACCATTTCCTCAAAAATCATAATAATAAATAATAATTACAATTAATATGAAATAAAAATAATTTTTAAATATTTCACGTGTAAATAATAGCCATAATTAATATAAAAAGACAATCATCATCATACAAATATAAAATTAAGAATCATACAAAGTATTTAAAATATTACAATAATATAATTTCATCATATAATAAATAATAATTACATCAAAACATTTAATAAAAAGAACAATAAATATCATTAACTCTCAAACTATTATAATTTACAACAAGAGTTCGTGGTGAGGAAAAAATCAAGTAAAAGTTAAACCTGAAACAAAAACATTTTGCAATTACATTACATATATAGAATTTAACATATATATCAAATATAAGTAAAATTAAAAGAAAAGGAAAAACAAAAACCTGGTATGAAATTCAATCGTCTACAGGAGGATACCAGCTATAAATGCACTGACTCTAGTTATCATTTAGTACAAAATCATCATCACTGAAAAAAGTTTCATCATCATTATCATTCAAATTTAATGCACCAGATGATATGTCCATGCTTTTCTATCCAAGATTATCTTTCAAGTCGTCCACATTTACCAAATTTGGTTCTTCAGAAATCCAATATGTCAAAAGATCAATATTATTAATGGAATTTGGATTAGTTTGTACTATTAAGACTCTAAGTAAATAATAAAATTTAATTATTAAAAAATTATAAGAAATTATATTGAAATTAATAATGATAATAATGATAATAACATATCTTTTTCGAAGCTTTAAATTGTAAGGAACAAAAACCAAGTTATTCAACCTCTTATGCTCCAATCTATTCCTTTTCTTGGAGTGGATAAATTCAAACATACTTCAGTTTTGTTCATAGTCTATTGCACTCACTGACTTAAAATCTGAATTGTAAACCTTTTCAATTCTGGAACACCATTTCCAAATTGATCCCACCAAGAAAATGTAAGTCGTAAGATAATAAAAGTAGCGTTATAAATAAAATAAAGTGACAATTAATTTTCAACAAATAGGAAAAAGGAAATAACTAATACCTGGAGAAAGTTTTCACCTTTGTCGAATAGTAATCATCATTCCAAAATTCTCATAAGACAACTTACAAAGCTCCATTTGTGAGCTTAAGAGATCTTGCATCGAGTTAATGCCAACAATTGTTGTAATAATTAAAAGCATTCATCTATTAACTTCAGCTTGATTAGTAAGATCCAGTTTAAAATAGACACTAGGATTTAAAAAAGCCCCAGCTGCAAATAACAGAGAAGAAAGTTGCCTTTCCCTTCTCTCATTAATGATTGAAAGATATGGTGTGTGCAAAGAAGACCTATGTTTCAGATTAGCCTTGATTGCTTCCGTCGCTCTCTCCATGGCATTAAAAAAAACTTAATGTTGGCTTTTCTTCACTATTAGCCAAGTGAAGCACTCTCACCAAAGGCTCACAAACTCAGATAACAAATTGGCATTGAGACCAAAGTTCTCTATCTTCTAGTATAATTTTACAAACCTCCACTCCGGCATTAAACCTAGCATGCTTTGATGTAATCCACTTATCATTTGTAAACATTTGTCTTAACTCTTTCTTCATCATAAAAAAAGACTGAAGTGATAAGAAATTTGTTGTAAATTTTGTCACAATAGGACGACACAAATTCCTACCATTGGTGAATTCCTTTCTTATTAAATTCAACACTCATGCATGATTATAGATGAACTTAGTCACCTTTTTAACTTTCTGCATAGTCTCATCAATAATAGAAAAATTCCTAGGATCCCTTATATTCCCCAGCATTAGGTTAATGCAATGTGCAACACAATAAGTCCAAAAAAAAAGAATTATACTTATTCTGCAACCTTTTCTTGCTGCTTTATAAGCGGAATCATTATCAATAATAAACTGAACAATGTTTTCTGGCCTACTTCATTCACAACTTCATCAAATATCTCAAACAAATTCTCAGTATTCCTAATAAGGCAAGATGCATTAATAGATTTCAAAAACATAGAGCCATTTGTAGAATAAACCAAAAAATTAATAATAGGCTCTTGTCTCCTATTTATCCATCTATCACACATGATTGAACATCCATAAGTAGCTCAATTCACTCTTCTTTCTACCAAATAACTTATAATTTCAGAAATAGAATAACTCAAAAGTTTTACCTCTTAAGTTATCAATCAAAGAACCTTTGTATCTCGGATTATAAGAGGCTATTGAATCCATCATAGGTTTATGATAATAAGACTGAGAAGCATTAGATGATGAACATGTATCATACCACCATCTAGCTACTGCCATATCAACATTGTGAGTCGCATCTCTAGATTGCAATGCACTACGAATTAAAGGTTGGGCTCCAGGAGTTATTCGTGGTATAAAAAAATAGTCACCTACCTTCTTCTCTTCCTCACATCAGGTCTAGGTACTTCTTCTTGGGCCTTGGATGGAACACTATCAATGCTACTACCACCACTACCACTACCACTTTCAACATTTCCACAATCACCACAAAAACCAGAAAATGAACTTCCATTACCAATTTCAAAATTCAACCTTTCCCTTCTATCTTTCTCATGTTGATATTCTTTAAGCAATGTTTTTATTTGCCACTTCACATCATGACTTACTTTTTTATAGGGTTCCACATCTCCTTTAACCCCAGCAAAATGTTTCTTTAATCGGGTGATTCCTCCACCTTTCAAATGCTTGTTACAAAACAAGCAAATAGTATGGTTTCTCATACCGAGAACCAATGCAACATGAGCCTAAGCCAGATCATTGTATCTTCCTGAAGTGGTTTGATTAGGAGTACTTAAATTTCTTTCTATTTATCTGTAAAAATAAATAAATGCATATATCAAAATAAATAACACATAATTTCATTACACAATATGCATGTCCATCTTATATAATATAACTCATTTTGTATGATTATCTTATACACAATTCAATTTCAACGAAGACAATTCACTATAATTCAAAAACTAACAATTCAATTATTCAACATATATAATTACACAAAACATACTTAAACAATTTTAATTTCCAACAATCACAAAACGTACATAAACAATTTCCATTTCCAATAACTTCGAACAATTTCAATTCAAAGTTTCAAACATAAAGATCAAGTTAAAGGGTATGATTTACATAATCGCCAAATAATGAATGATATATCTTCTACAATTGTTCATACACATCTATTCATAACATGAGGATCAAGTTGAAGGATATATTTATAACATGAGGATCAAGTTGAAGGATATAACTTATTTGGAAATGTTTTTTGCTTATTTAAAGCTTTGAATCTTCCTTTCATTTCTAACAAACCATAATATTATATACGCCATTCTATATTTGGTTCTTAAATATATAAGTTGTTTTTACAAATTTTAATTGACATTAATAAGTCTAAGTGGTTGGAGTTTGGCCTACAACATGTTCACAAATTTGAAAAAAAGTTCCTTTTGGATACATTTACATCACTACTTTCACACATTATCTATTAGAAATATTTATGATAGCCCACACATATATATGACTAAATAATTCAACATATTTTATACTCAATTAATTATTTACCCAAAGCCAACAATACCCAAATACTATCATTAACTATAACCGAATTATTATTAATTTACAACAACATAATTTTATACTCTATTAATTATTTACCTAAAGCCAATACCCAAATACTAAAAAGGAAATACCATTTTCCAAATTTTAAGAATGTGTCAATTAATTATTTAAGTCTTTGCAAGTTTGCAACTTTGCATTCTTGGTTTTAAATTTTAATTTAAGTTGTTTCAACTTATAAACTTTCAATTGAATCAATTCACAGCATCACAAATTCACATCAGGCTGTGCATTTCATTCATAAAAAACTTAACATAAATTTCTCTTAATCGGTTGAACCAATCTACAAAACCAAACCAGAAATCAACCAAAACAAAATTGTGAATCATTTAACTCTAATATCTAATCCAACCCACGCAAATCACAAATCCAATTCAAAATTTAATTCCAACTTTCAACTTCCAAGTTTCAACCGATTCACAATCAAAAATGCAATTAAGCAGGCAAAAAATCGAAAAGTCAAAAAATACATGCAAAAACCAATTCACAACTTTGAGATTTTGGGATGGGCTTAGATCTGGGGCGAGTAGCCGTTATGACAGTGGCATGGAGGAGGTTCAAACGTTCAGTGGTGGTGACGGCGTGGTGCGGTGGTCCTCATGGAGGAGGGTTGAAGACGGTGGCGTGTTCGGGACTTCACGTGGAGGAGCCAAGGAGGGCTGAAAATGTGATGTGGGTGTGGATTGAGGAGGAAGATGATAGTCTCCTGAGAAGGAGCAGCACCACTAGAGAGGGAGCAGCACTGCCGAAGATGGAGAGGAGAACAAGAGAGAGAGAATGGAGGTGAGTGAGAGTCGGTGAGAGAGAGTGAAAAAATCAAAAGAAGCAGAAGGGTTCGGGTGGGTGAGGCATGCAGGGAGGTTTTTAGGCTAACATTTTTTAATATTTGCAAAATAGTCTTTACATTTACCAAATGAAAACTCACGGTATCGACCGGTATCAAAGGTCGGTACCAAAAACATGAATATCGTTCCGTTTTTCGGCTGGTACAAAGCAATATTCATACCATTGATCAAAACACTCATATTTTCAACTCATGTGTTCAACTTTAATTTTCAAAAAAGAACACAACATAGATCATTTTCATATTTTATACCGTATTATTCCAAAATATTTTAAATAATATTCTCATTTTCTAAAAACACTTCAAAATTATATTTTTATGTACGAGTCGTAAAATAATAATTTTTACCTTTAAAATTAAATAAAAACACTTCAAAATAAATACAACATGTGTTCTTACATTCCAAAAATATACCTTTAAAATTACTAGTGCCTATGCACCCGTCATACACAATATAATACGCGAATTTGAAGAAGTATTTTTAATCATTTTCTTATTTCTTTGATTATTTTCTTTCTCTAGTCACAATAACGAATATTCACAGTGGGACTTGGTATAAAAGGATGCCAAGTAGATATTTTAGAGATATGGATTTCGTACCGTACTAATTTGAAGGTACTGTACCGAGCTAAAAAATAGTAAGAAATTGATGTGTTTGGTATTGGGCATTGGTATCGATCAGTACCGAATTTTTCAACTGATACTGGTAGGAATTTGAAATACCAGCCAAATATTAGCCAGTACCATATAATTTTAAATCTTTAGAGTCTACACTGCAAAAAAAGCAACCGACACATGCAGACAAACCACCCATTTTCATCTCTCTCTCTCTCTACCCATTTTCATTATCCGTTCTCCCTCCCTCCAACGTTCACTATCACTGGCCACCGATTGCTACCACGCCATCTCCTATAACCATTGCCATCGTGCCATGCATGCTCCACCATCAGACCTGCCAAACGCTGCACGTTGCCCTCCACCTCTGATTGGACCCCCTGCCCAAGCTTGGTCTCTCCAATCTCCACCCATTCGTAGCTATCTACACCACTTCACCATTGCCATTCATTGCTACTTCAGGCTTTAGTCCACCATCGCCATTCACTGTGTTGCTGGCCTGGAAAAATAGTGGAAATCAAGATTTTCATTTTTCGGATCTAGATTTGACCCGACCCAACCTGACCTGACTCGATCTAACCTAACCCAACCTTGATCGCAATTTTGGATTTTTTTAGTGTGCTAAGTTACTTGTTTCTGCTCTAAATTGCAATTGCATTGTGTTTTGGTTGTGTCATGTATGTTATGTGAATGATTTATAAAATATACATTGGAAATTTTGTGTTTGAAAGTTGGAATTGTATGTGTGAGTTGGTTCAATTTCAATAACATCTAGGCATTGTGAATTTATGAAGAAATGAGATCAAAATAATATTGTGTATGAATTATGAAAGCATATTTAAGAATTGTGAATTTGTGGTTTGTGAATTGTGTATAATTCAAGAATGTAGCGCCCTCTTACCGTAGGATACACACCGGGACACCCGCAGGTCATTCTGGTATATATCCTACGATAAGGGTGAGCTACGTTCGATCACTACGTACTTCACATGGCATCATAACATTATTCATCTATAACGCATCAATAGAAA
>JAOSBL010000004.1:5371250-5381307 GCA_027568915.1 Erythroxylum roraimae | reverse complement strand
TTCTTAACCAATTCTATATATTTTATTATTATCAAAACATAAGTAGGATTAATTTGTCAACCACCATTGGTCCAACAGAATTTTTTAAATTAAAAAAAGAAAGGAAAATGTATCAAGGTCGGCATCGTCCCTAACCTTGGGATGAGTCGACTGGGTCGCGGGTCGACCCGACTGTATCTCCCTTTCTGACCTTCGGTTTTCAACGATTTTTGAGGCGTTTTCTTCCATTTTTCAAGCTCAATAAATTTCACATATCCATTTCAGCCAAAAGTGCTTCAAAATATGAAAATATCAAACCCATTTCAGCTATGAACGAAAACATGAAGTTTTTCAAAAAACTCACCCAAAAAATCGTAATTCTTTGTCCAAAACAAAGGTAAAAGGCAACAACAACAACCAACAATAATTTCTCCACCTCCAATGCATCATTTCGAAGTCATTTTATCAAAAAACCAATTTGAAAAAAAAACGAGTTTATATCAAAAACGAGCCCTAAATCAAATGACTATGGAGCTCTGATACCAATTGCTATAAACACAGATGCATTCACTTTCAATCACACAGTCAAGATCTCATTTTATTTAGAGCATAACAACACGATAAGATTAAAACATACCTCCAATAGTTGGCATAGTGTCTTGGTGGATTCTCTCCATCTCTCACCCCAATCTATCAAAAATTAAGAACACCTTGTGCAAGAGGAAGCTAATGGTAGAAGACCCAATTTTCTATTTTACACGCCCACACACCATATGTACACAATCTCACCATATGTTATATCTTATAACATGTTTTACCCTAAGGGGTATAATATGATAATTGTGTCATTTTAGAAATGTTATGAATTATAATTTAATGAGCCAACATATAGATATTAAGGTACTACCATATGCATCAATGCAATTAATAAATTATTAACAATCTCATTATGATTATTAAACATACATTAGACAATTTGATTAATTAGACAATTTGATTAATGGTTATGCATATGGAATTAATGTTATGATTATATTAGTCCACATATTTCTAACAATAAGATCACGTCACAAGTTTCTTTCTCTGATCAGTATATTAACCATGTATTCCAGGAACCTGGTGTCAAGTAATGCAATTGGATTGGCTGCTGCTTAAGATGGACAATAATGTTAGGAATTTGAACTGAATTTACAAATATATGCAAGTAATATACACGTAGGGGATAGCTTAAATAATGTTTTTAACAATGATTGCCAGTTATTGTCTCCTCTGCCGAGAAATTCATATATGGTAGTATTACGTTCATCTGATGTTTAAACTGTAGTTGAGAATGTTGAGTAAAATCTCCTAACTTTGGATAAATTGTTTGTCTGCAGGTGGACATTTACGTTGGTTACGTATCTTATGATATATTTCGGGGTAAGTCAAAAGTTATTACATAACCTGTTAATTATATCCTGGTTTATTTGGCCCAATTTAGTGTTCCACAGATATATATCCTTTTGCTTTTTGCTTGCTGAAGACATCTGGTGGAACTTTGCACACAGCTGGCCACTGTAATATCTACTTACGGATGTTTCCTGTCTGCATCGGAACTTTCTTTTGGAAATGGGGTAACGAAAAGAGATGTGGAAGACTTTGGAATATTGTCCTCCATAACCTACAGAGAAAAGGAAACTAGGGCAACCATCAAATTACAAAGTCGCTCTGCTGAGGAGGTTGCTCGACAAAGGGCCGGATTTTGGGGGTATCTTATGCAGATTTTATATCAGGTTAGCCCAATTCATAAATTTGGGGGCCTAGATTGCCCTGAATTTCACAAGGAAATATGCCAAAATTTTCAGATTTCCTTTTGTGTTTTCTTATAATTTTCTGTTCATTGGTTTCATGAAAAATTTCCCTTTGGTAACAGACTAGTGCAGGTGCAGTGGTCCTGACAGAAGTTGGTTTTTGGTGCATTATAGTCCCTTTTGGATCAAACGGACATCTTCAGCTGGATTTGGTGAGAATCAATGTTTCCCCAGCTGCATATATTTAGCTTCTGTGTTGGGTCTCCTAACCTCAAAGTGCTTTTTTAGTATGTTGCTTTGTTGGTGATCTATAAACAAGTTTACAGGATTGTCGCTTATGCTTGATATATTGAATATGGATTGCTATAAACAAAAGGATTTGAGTAACTTGTTGATATGTGGTTTCCAGTTGATGGGTTGGATGCACATTCTAAGTGCAGTTTTTCTTTTGATAGACACTGCTCTCAACAACCTTGTAAGTGGCATTGGAAGCTTCTTTCCTATACCTAATTATTCATATACTCGCGTTTATGTGGAAGAATAAGCAAATAACAGATATAGCATATTGAAGCACAACGTATCTACAGATAAAAGTATTTCGATTCCTTCATTTTTGTCTTGCTTCTAGGCATTTCCATGGTTTCGGATGGTGTACCTTGTGCAGTGGAGCTGCTTTTATGTTGTCTTCCAATGGGTTATTCACGCCTGTGCTTTCACATGGTAAGCATTTCTGTTAAAATGTGTCCGTTTCAAAAGCTAATAACGTATATTCCGAACCTCTTCCAGGCCGCCAGAACCATTTCTTGCGCTAGATCTACCGTGGGCTCCTTTGTGGTATGCATAAAAACATGTTTTTTGGCTGTATTATCCTGACGCCAATACACTGTGATGATTGTAGATATCTTGCAGGTATTTTGTCCTGGCGATGGTTCACATTCCCTGTTATGGATTATGTGTCATGATTGTTAATGCAAAGAACTCAATTTTCGCCAGGCTGTTTCCTCTTGCTTATGTCAGGTCTTACTAGTTGAGATGATTATCCTGGAAAATTGGAAATGAAGAATCATTAATAAATGGTGTTGATGCAAATATAGCTGGTATTAGTAAAAATGGATATAAATGCCCTCACGGATTGCTCAACTGGTAGGAGGACACACTGAGTCTCCTGAATTTTGTGCACTTCCAAATCTCCCTGAAACTTCTTGTTAAAAGGGGTTCGAATTGCGTTAAGTTTTAATTACTGATTATTTCTATCCTTTGGTTTTGAGCTGGTTAATTGTCAAGTAATCTTTTTCAATGTATGATTACAGATGGTGAGGAAATAAGATTCGGGTGACTAGTTCGTGTCTCCCAAATCTTTTTTTTTTTTCAAAGTGTGTACGTTCCCGAAGATACTACCAATACATGTCTACCCAATACAGCATAATACTTCAAATGCAAAATTTACTATCTACAGTTTTTTTAGTTTTACTTAAAAAGAATACCCAAATTAAAGATTTACTGGAGCACTAGTTTGTTGCCTGTACCCCTTTCTTGTTTGACCCAACTTTTAATTCTTTAAATCATAAAAGCTGCAATCTGCATTGATGATTCTCCTCCCTGATTAGTCAGTATTTTCTACACCTGGTAACGAATGCAAGTTGGCTTCACAATTATGATTGAAAAACCCGAGGTTGATGTTTAGCAAAATTCCTGTCATTCCTTTTTTCAAACTGAGATTTTCAACTATTTATCAAAAAGTAACTAGTAACTACGATATTTAGAATGTGATCACAATTAGAAAAATTAAACGCACAACAAATAAATTAATACAAGAAATTTGTCAACACAATTCAACACATACTGTTTAGGTCTATAGGGCTCTCACTCAGGTTAATCAGCTTTCACTGAAGTACAATAGTATTACACAAGTCCACTTACTCTTTGATATTATCCACTCGTACTCACACTCTTGAAAGTTATCTCACACCTAATAGCATGATCACTTTATGCTAACCTCAACAGAAGATTTTGAAACGAAGAATTATAACAAAGATAAAAATATATTAAGTGATTAAATCAATAATAACATAAATAAAAAGGCACTTGAGTCAAAGAACACTCTACTGTATGTACAATTGCATTAAACCATAATCTTGGAGAGTCGTTCAACCAAAATTTGTTGTGAACCTTTTTAGTTGATCACCAAAAACTCCACGCACAACAACAAGAAAGAATAGATGGATCAAGCTTGCAATTGTTCACACATGTATACAAAAAATGCACATTCCCATGGTTTTGGGAAATGGTTAGGAAGGTTAGGTCATTTTATTTGATACATTGGAACTTAATTGGACTTGTTTAAGGCGTGAAACGAACTTAAATTGAGGTTAGATTAATTGAGTAAAAGTTAATTTAGTTATGGATTGTTAATTGAGGTAATTACTTAAGGAATGTGTGGTTAGTAAATAATGTGTCTAATATTGAAGTGTATGGTGTGGTCAAGGATGAATGTGTCCTTATGAACACAAATGTGTTTCAAATGATTTATGTGATGCAAATTGAATATGATTGTTTGTGAATTGGGACTTTATGTAATTATATGTAATGTGTAAATACATAATGTAATTATTGGTACATTATTGCAAATGTTTATGTTCGTGAGGTATATTAAGTTGTTGGTTCTGAAAGATTATGTTCAATTTGAGAAAAATGGAATAAAGACATGTTATGCACTATATCTTTCGCATGTGATTCTAAAATTTGAAATGTTTTATTTTAAAACTGTCAAGTCCTAATTGTGGGTAAATAGGCATGCCTAGAAGGGTCTGCAGCTGCTTCTATAACAGAAACTAAGGTGTCTTTTGTAACCAGACACTAAGGAGTCTTCTGTGACTAGACACTTCAGTGTCTTCTATACCAGACAGTCCGGCGTTTTCTGAATTTACTTAAGTCTCTTCTGTTTCAGATACCAAACATGGGTATTTTCTGTTCTAGTCCTGTTACCCACTTCTATAAAAAGGATTAGCAGGCTAATTTGTTTTGTATTCTATTACATGCTCAATTATGATATAATCAAGCTTAGTTCTGATATAATCATATACTGTTTTGATATAGTCAAGTTGTGTTCTGGTACTTTAAAGATCTATTATGAAATTATGGTATTCTGTTATGATACTTGTAAGTTTTGCTATGAAGCCAATATATCCTATTTTGATATGTTATATTCTATTTTGAGATACATTTTATTTAAAGATTGCTTAAGATGTGATCTGATTCTGTATATGCGAATGTTAGATGACTGTTAGAAACAGTCGCCAATTTATATCTTCTTTAGTTATTTCCCCACTAAGCTTTATGCTTAGCACAGTGGTTTTGCCTCTGTGTAGGTTCTGATAAGAAGGTTTAAAGACTGAGAAAAAGACAACCGTAGTGACCAAGGAGATTGTGTTTTGTTTTGGAAATATTAAATTTGTTTTCAAGTTGTATTTAATGTAATGTGACATATTGGAATTTGTATTTTGTTTGATGGATTGTAACAACCTTAATACAAGTTGGATTTGGATTTAAGGCTTGTATGTGATAAGTACCATGTGTATGTTATGTTCTGAATATGATCCCATGTATGAAATGAAATGTAGGTTACTTGAGTTTCCGGAAATGCTTTAACATGTTTGGGATTGTTTTAGTACTGTTTTTTATGGCATCTACATATCCTCCCAAGGGGTATGTGGGTATTACAGTTAGGGAGCCATATATTCATGCATCATATGCACAACTAGGCAACGGAAATGTCGGAATCTAAATTCCAATCACATGACATCCCCAAAATTGCAAAAACTTAGATGCATGCATACTAAGAATATATGAACATAAATTTTCAGTACATGTGCCTTTTTAATTCTCCTTTCTTGATTCTTCTCTTTGTTTGGGTTGTTGCAAACACCAAACCTTTCCTTGATCACTCAAGAACAGGAAAGGATGAAGAAGAAATAGTGTGTAAGGTGATTAGAACACCACACTAGATGAGTTCAAGTAGATGCTCAAATGGAGAGATAGATCAAGATTATGTTGCATGCACTTTGATTCATGCAACAATTGCATAAACAAGACTCATGACACTTCTCTCTAACTCCAAAACACTTCTGGACCCCTTATCCTCTCACTTGAGTGTGTTTTTGACTGGTTAGTTCTGATGTACATAAGTGAAGAACTCACTTATGTATCATCTGTCGAGCCTTCGGTCACGATCGTGGCCTACTTCATTGACAGTCGTGCACACTTTGTTTTGCATCCAATATTTTATGCATGTGACCTTTAGGTTTCCAGTTATTTTGGGCACTTGAATTAACTCTTAATCCGAGCAAATCATAGATGGTTTCATGCCACTTGAATTAACTCTTAATTCAAGCAAATCATAAAGGGTTTCATGATGCCAATTTACCAGAATATAAGTGGATTAACACACGAACTCTTCGATAGTTAATTATCCGACTTAGGAACCTTTTCATAGACAATTATCGTGCAATTCGTCCCTTTACCATTCTATACCCCACTTGGTTCGGAGTGTGGGTTATGTGCCACTCCTACTAGACTGACTACGTCACATCTAGTCCAAGTGATGTTAGTTATTGTCCTGAGATCTTATTATTCTATGTGTCATTGAAGACTCTCTTCATGACACATAACTGCTCTGCCCAGAGACTCCTGAGTAATGATCCCGACAAGAGGTCGTGGGTATCATCTCCTTCTATCAGGAGTGGTGAATTCTTTATTAGCTACCCAATTACCTTTGAATACCAATAGTTGTACCCAATCATCGCTCTATGAGTAACCTCGTCTTGAGGCAACAAGGAATGATGTCAAAGCACAAGATCAGTTATCCAAGATATCCTTGAGTACCTCAAGTCTAAAGATATTTGCACCATTGTTATGATGAGATTAATCATTGACATTTGATAGATCATCCATATGATAATCTCATTGCGGGTCATCCGATATACTTACTACTCTTAGTAAGCATCCACATGTCAACTCTAAACATCTTATGCTTACAGTTTTTACGATCCACTGCTTAATCAAATCCAGATTAATAATGTCCTATCTTATTAATCCTATGACTAGTGATAATTTAGATACTAACATAATTGCACATGATAGGAATCTCATTATCATGATTTCCTTCATGCTATGTTTTGTATCTTGGACTTCATTAATTTGATTTAAGATTAACATCAATTCATAAATAAATGAACGTAAAATTAATGAAAAATTATCTTTTTCTTTATTAATCAAAATAAAGTTTGTACAAAAATGCTAAAGGTGATTGCCTTTAAAGCACTAATCCAACAAGTATCATTGGATTCGAGATGCATTGGAGTCCAAGGAGCTTGAACTTAAGAAGATTCACACTGACGATAATGGTTTCATTATATTAACAAAAATGCTACCAAGAGGAAAGCTTGAGACATGCAAGTTAATTGCAGGGATGACAGTTTGTTCCAACTAGCTAGCCAAATGTGTAGGGACGGGGAGATTTGTTGGTCAATCTCCCATATTTGACGTAGCATCCACAATTAAAAAAAAAGGAGTCTTTGAGTGGTTATTTGTTTGGTGAGTTTGTCAGGTTTATTTGAATTTAATTTTGTTTTATTCTTACCTTTGCTGTATAAAGAGACAGAGGGAGTGAGTTAATTTTGAGGGTATTGGAACGTGTAATTTAATAAAACAAAAGGGAGGGAGTTGAAGAGAGAAAACAATAGTGAGTGAGAGAGTTTTTAAACAGTTTTGATTAAGTCCTCGATTGGATGGTTGTTTGTGGTTCGATCGAGCTCAAACTTTGAAAGCTTACTTTACACAGTGGTTGTTCATATCCAAGTTTAGAATCATGATCAGATTTCTAATTTTCTGGCGATTCGTGGTCAAAGTTGGGTTGACTTTTGGGATCTTGAAATTCCACTATTGAGCAATTTTTGATTAAGCTCATGATTGGATGGTGAAATGTCGTTCGATTGGGCTGAAACTTTGACAACTAGTAAAAGACATGTTGATCTTGATATCCAACAGTGGGCTTGCTATTTGGAGACCTTTTTGGTGATCTCTTTGGGCTGTTTTGAAGAGTGTGATTTTGGGTGATTTCGCAAACTCTCTTGTTGATTTCACTTCTTGTTGTTATTGATGTTATTGCCAAATATTATTGTATTCTTGATATTATTATTGCTTCCTCTCGTGGGATACGAGAGAGAACTTATTGTTGTACCAATTATGATAGGTGTGTTATTGCTAATAGGACTACAATTAAGTTTGTCTATGCAAGGAAAAAGTATTATAGCTACAAAAGGGCTAGCTCGAATTAATGGCCTCGTATAAG
Source organism: Erythroxylum roraimae (assembly GCA_027568915.1). Classification (NCBI taxonomy): domain Eukaryota; kingdom Viridiplantae; phylum Streptophyta; class Magnoliopsida; order Malpighiales; family Erythroxylaceae; genus Erythroxylum; species Erythroxylum roraimae. The sequence continues at coordinate 5,373,189 of JAOSBL010000004.1, read as the reverse complement.
GTCAATGAATGATGGTTATTTGGTTAGGGAGTATTAGTAGAGTATGTGGGTCATGTGTGGCAGGTTGTTACACTACTTTGTCATATCTGCTGAGTTGTCTATTTTCTATTGTTAGTGAGTCTGTTATTAATAGTGGAATGGGGAAAGGTGTGATGATGTTATTAATAGTGGAATGGGGAAAGGTGTGATGATCATTGGGAATCTATTGTTATTGAGTGAGTCTTGGGAGAGAAGGCAACCTCTCGAATGTTGCTAGTGTCACCTATTATCTTTATTTCCTTTCATCATCAATACAACTCACCTTCCTTTTCTCTATTTCCAGTTTATTAATCTAATATCAACCATTACTCTATACATTTATTAACTATCGCCCTTTTTATCCTATCATTTTTGGTATCAGAGTTGTTCCAATCCTGGAGCAGTTCATGCTTAAAACTAGAATGGATTCTCGAATTGAAAAACTTGAAGAAAGTGAAAAGGAATTCCTAAAGTTAAAAAAGAGGTGGCTGGGCTATCAGCTGTAGTAACCTTGTTGGTTCAACAAATGAAAGAGAATCAACATTCACTTAAAACTTTGTTACAAAACTCATCCCTCAAAAACCCGAACCATGCAGAATCCAGTAATGCCCAATGAGCGTGGTGGAACCCATTAATGTCGAGAAAGAGACGTCACTAGAAGAGGTGAGAGCGATTGTTGAACAGATCTTGGAGAAAGACCGACACCCCTAAAAGTTGGAATTACTAGTGTTTGAAGGAGAGGGTGCTGATTCCTAGATTTTTAGAGCTGAAAAGTATTTTTCCATTAACCATTTATCAGAAGCGAAGAAGCTTGAGGCAGTGGGTGTTTATTTTGAAGATGAGGCACAATCTTGGCTAAGGTTTGAAAAGAGGGATAAGGTTTTTAAGAGTTGGGAGGAGTTAAATACCCATATGCTGCATAGATTCATTGGATTACAAGATGGTTCCTTACTATATCGTTTCTTCGCCACCAAATAATACGAAATGGTGGCTGAATACAGAACCCAGTTCGAATATTAAGCGACAACGGTTGGAAGGGTTAACGATAACACCATGTCTATTGTATTTGTTAATGGCCTTAATGAGAAAATTCAAGCTAAACTGTTGGTCTTAAATTGACGAAATATGAAGGAGACTATAGAAACTGCGGGCTAGGTTGAACGCAAGAACCAGGTCCTGTCCACTGCCCAAGACACCAAACCCACCAAAGAGCCTCCTTCAATCCTATTCAAACCAAACACTAATACAGTCACATGGACCCTAAACAAACCCTACAACCCTTTCACCAACAACTCAAACACTCCCACTCAAAATGCCAAACCTACCCAAATCATACACAAAACCAAATCCACAAGCACCAACCCGTCTTATGGGTATCTACGATTTTGAAAGCTTATACCTAATAAAGCTTAGACCCGAAGAGAACAGAGGCTTTGTTATTGTTGCGATGAAAAAGGGCATGTTGAACATCGATGTAAAAGGAAAGAATTACATGTGTTGTTAGTGAGTGAGGAAGATGGATGTGATGGTATAGAGGAGATGGGTCTGACTAAAACAGAGGTGCTAGAAGGAGTAGGATTATCCTTACATTCTGTTGTGGGATTGTCTGAACTAAGGACTCTGAAATTAAAAGGAGAAGTGTATAGGTTTAAATATAGTGGTTTAATTGACTGTGGGGCCACGCATAATTTCATTTCCACTGGTGTTATAGAGGCTTTGCAATTATTCATTTAGGAGACTTCACAATATGGAGTGGTCATTGGTTTGGGGAAACAGTTGAAAGGAATGGGTGTGTGTAAAGGTGTGGTCTTGAAGCTCCAAATGTAACATCCCACCCACTACTAGAAGGGTAAAATAGTAAATTGGCATAGGATGAGATTGATAGGGATTTAGTAGTATTGTCCATGCATACTGGTACTAG
>JAOSBL010000004.1:5345521-5358352 GCA_027568915.1 Erythroxylum roraimae | reverse complement strand
GTGAACTAGTCTGATTTGATTGTACTGTCTTGGGTGGCATCCACATATCCTCCCAGGGGGTATTTGGGTGTTACACAGCACCGGTAGTCAGTGGTGCTTAAGGTGGGTTCTGTCGCAGATGACTTGAGCGGTGAGATGGCTCAGTTATGAGAGGTGGGTCAGGATGAGTTTGTGAAGGAGAAGTTGTCGATGACCGCTCCAAAAGATAGGAAGACACTAGACATTTGGGCTTTGCCATCAATGCTTTGGGAGAAGAAAGATGCCGACGAAGATGGTGGTGAGGTGCAACAATGAGAGGCGACAGTGGCGTGTAATGGTAAGAGAGCCAAGAGAGTGGGGTAAAAAATGGAGAAAAGGGGAAAGAGGTGTTTGGGTTGGTAAGCAATTTTTTTTTTTAAAAAAAGGAGGGTAGGGGGATGTGCTTTAGTGATTGAAAAACAATAAGAACAGGAATTAGGATTAACTACTTATTGATTTTCTGCCTTTTATTTAAAATAATAAACTACATTAATATACTTCAAAATTGTAAAGGACATAATCCCAGTGCCCCATGAAGAATTTCAACCCTCATAGAGTCAAGAGTTTTAGTGAAAATGTCAGCCAGTTGATTCTCAATTGTTACATAAGAAAGAACTACAATTGTAGTCTCCACTAGCTCTTAAATAAAATGATACTTCAAATCAATATATTTGGTTCTTGAATGCTGAATTGGGTTTATAAAGATGACTATGAAACTCTTATTATCACACATGGCAGTTAAAACATCTTGAGCAACTCCACAATCTTCTACAATATCCATCGATCTTCTTTCACTTACTATACAATCTCCTTGTTGGTTTAACACCTAGCATTCATTACTAGTGAATTTTACTAACATCCTGTTATGACAAAGTTGACTAGTACTCACCAAGTTAGCTTTTAAACCATCCACAAGAAGCACATTTTTGAAATGAGGCAATCCATCCACGCAAATAGTTCCTTTACCAATCACTACTGCTTTTTTTCCCATCACAGAATGTAACATGACCATCCATACAACTTTGACAATTCATCAAATAGCTTCTTTCACCTGTCATATGCCTTGAACACGCTATCAAAGTACCATCCATTGTGAGAAACAAACGTGCCTGGATTTAAGAGCCATAAGTGCTTGTGGTTGATTCTTTCTAACCAAAATTTGCTTTGGTATCCTCTTTTGCTCAAAATTCTTCCAAGAATCTCTAGATTTTCTATTTTGAGCATTATGGAATAGCATTTACAATATCTTGTAATAATTTGGCCTTATGTGACCTTTTACACCACAAAGGTGACATGTAAGCATGAACTTTATGTTTTTTTTAATTTCTCCTGACTTACTTGATCTTACTTCTTTAATAAATCTAATGTCACCATTTTACTTATTATTCACTTGAGAACATTCACCTTTGTATCCAACACCTTGAAAATTTCCTTTATTTTTTTTTCTAATTTCTAGCAATTTTTCTAGCTTTTAGATACTACCATTCAACATTCTTATTCCTTTCTCTGTATTAATCAGCTTTAACTTGGTTTCATTATGTTCATCTTTTGTTAACAATAACTTCATCTCCAGATCTTGAATAACATCTTTCATGGTAGAATTCTCCCTTTTTAACTTCTCGTTTTGTTTACATTTCTTCACCTATTTGTTGTACATTAATTCATAGGCCTTACAGATACCTTCCTTTTTGAATTTTACGTCCCTATCATCGCTGTGGTCATCAGAATTAGAGTTTGATACTGAATCATCTAAATCTTCATCTTCAATTTCTTCACTGATTGCTACTAAGCAAGCGATTGGACTTTCTTTATATAAAGCAACCAAAGCAACATGATGACTCACAATTTCTTCTTCGCTATCATACTCACTTTCAGATTTGTTTTCACTCCAAGTATTGGTGTAAGACTTCTCTTTTCTCCTTTTGAAAGTGTTAGCATATTCCACTTGCACTTGCCCAAAACCTTGAAATTTATGACATTGTATCTTCTTTTCCTTCTTTTCACCTTTTTGAGTTTTCACTTGCCATTTGAAGTTATAGTTTGATGAACTCCCACAATTCTGCCTAAACTCAAGTCTATCTTTCTTCTCCTTCTTCAACCACTTGTTGAAATTTCTTATTAGCACCACCAGAGCTTGATTTTCATCGAATTCATCTTCTGAATCATGCATAGATTTAGCAACTTCGGCTTGCAGCACAATCCTTCATTCTACTCATATTTGTCTCTCAACAGGTTCATCTCAAAGTTTGTGAGAATTTCAATTACCTTATCCAAAGATAACTCATTAATATCATGAGCTTCTTCAATAGCTGTAATCTTCAGTATGAATCTAAGGGGCAACGATCTCAAGGCTTTCTTGACAAGTTTTAGATTTAAGTACTTCTTACTAAGTTGATGTGCTTGATTGGCGATATCACGTAGCCGCTCATGAAAGTCTCTAATAGTTTCACTTTCCTCTATCTTAAGCTCTTCAAATCTAGTAGCCAACATTTGAAGTTTTGATGCTATCACTGATTGTGATCCTTTATGTATGGTTTGTTATGTATCCTAAGTTTCTTTTGTTGATTCACACGCAAATATCATACTGAAATGTTCTTCATCTCTAGCATTGGAAATTTCATATATTACTAAAAAGTTACCAAGCGCTCCCTCTTCTTCAGCCCTTGTCCATTTAAATGGATCTTTAGGTATCGTTTCATTCTTTTCATCAGTTTTCATAGGATAACTCTAGCCTTTCAACATAAAAGTATAGGCATTAGTCCCTTGTGCTTGAATAAGCACTTTCGTTCTTGATTTTCAAGTAGGATAGTTAGAGTCATCTAGTAAAAGTGGCCTAATGATTGATGCCCCTTCTCTAATAGCTATGAGTGCAAAACAATGATCTTCTCTAATAGCTATGAGTGCAGAATACTGATCTACACCAACTTGACATTCCAAGTTTTGATTACGTGAACCAAGATCTTATACCAATTGAAAAATAAGGTTGAAGTTTCGTAAAATTCCTGTTCTACGGCAGTTGCTTCAAACTGAGATTTACAGTTACTTATTAGAAAGTAACTGATTTAGCAACTATGATTTTCAAAATCTGATCATAAGTAGAAAAATTAAACATGCAACAAATAAATCAAAACAAGAAATTTGTTAATGCAATTTGGCACACACAACCTACGTTTGCGGGCCCTGACCCAGATTAATTAACTTTCATCGAAATACAGTTGTCTTACACAAGGCAATTACGGAACCGACATCACTCACTCATTGACACTATCCACTCGTACTCACACCTTTTAAAGTTATCTCACACTCAATAACATGACCACCTCATGCTAATCTCAATAGAGAATTTTGAAACAACGAATGATAATAAAGATAAAAATATCTCAAGTGGTTAAATCAAGAATTACATAAAAACTTGAGTTAAAGAATATTCCCTTATATGTGTAGCTGCATTAAACCATAATCTTGGAGAGTCATTCAACAAAAATATGATGTGAACCTTTTTAGTTGATCACCGAAAACTCCAAGCACAGTAGTAGCAAAGAATAGATAGATCAAGCTTCCAATTGTTCACACAAGTATACAAAAAACACAGGTACCAAAAGTCAAAGAATCTTCGATAAATCTCCTACATGCTTATCTCCAACAAAACATGTTTATCTCTAAGAAATTCTATCTTCTTTAGACTTCTATCTCATTTAGGATTCCTTCTTGCCACACTATCTTAACTTCCAAAATACTATATAATCCAAGATAGTAGAACCTAGACCATGTCAACTTTTTATCATAAGAGATATACCAACTATCTTAAATTATAACAATGATCATAACATAGTTTTTTATAGACACAACGCACGTAATCCATGGTCCATTAGCCCACTAAAATAATTAAATAATAGTAAAAAAATATAGTCCCATGAATCACAGAACAATTTTATTTTGTTATTATTAAGTAAATACGTGCTGTATTCTCACAATTAAAGGTGATAAAAGACTATCTTATGTGTTAGCACATTGCAGTATCCGTTGGATTTCGCAAGTTTTATTTCTGCTTCGAATTCAGGCTTGAAGTGCTCTTCAAATTTGGGAACGTGATAGAGTTAAATCTCAAATGTTCTGATACATTAGTCTTGTGAAATTACTTGATACCTTTTAAATTGATGCTAAACTGTATATTTGTAAATTAGAATTTAGTGGAGACGCCTTACATTCAAAAGATATAATCCACCGCAATTTTATTCTCTTTCAATTGATATTGACTTTCTCCATTTTAAATTGGTGATTAGTTAAAGTAGGTATAAATTGACTTGGACACTTCCTTGCAGTTATATATATATAAACAATTGGTAGTATAAGCTTAATGACCATGATTATTCTGATAATTGTAATTAAAGCCCCATGCTAGATGTTTTAGTAAAAAGGAAAAGAAAATAATTGTAAAGTTCGATAATAATAATTTTTGAACTAGATTAAAATTCATATTTATTTCAAATATGCTTAAATGAAATTATTTATTATTAAATTTTTGGTATTTTATGGCTGGTTGGCGTGGTGCCAGCTAGAGTATCCTTCCTTTTTCTTTTTGTAACCTTCGCTAACGATCAGAAAGGAAAGAACAGTAAGTGCCCCAACCAAGCAGTCAAAACTACTAGTCCAAGTCCACAAATATCAAACCCCCAGCTACATCTATTCCTTCAACCAAAGTTTAGATATCATCTCCCTCGTATTCCTTATGGTCGAAGTAATTAACTCCTCGAGCAAGGACCTAGCTAGACTATGGCACTGCTCATATACTGGTACGATTTCATATGTTTTGGGATAGTGGTGGCGGCCTACGTCGGATCCTTGTGGGTGCTATGGAGAAAAGAACTCGTAACAAGACGTGAAACCAATACATTTTACGATAGCCTCCTGGTTGTTCGATCGGACATTGACGGTTTCGTCGACGCTTTGCCCAGCAGTCACGTTGGTTCGTCGCAGTTATGGACTACTTGCTGGAAAAGTATAAGCCCAATATGGCTACTACTTACTCGTTTCACATCCTTGCTGATCATGGCTGTGTTATTGACCTTGGATATTAAGGACTGGGGTCCCAGCGTCTTTATTTACTATACTGAGTAAGCATTCTTTCTTCCTCCTTCTTCCTTCTTCATTCCTTGAGTTTTGTGGTTAGAACATTGTTACCAATCAAGACACTAATTCGTCTCAGTAATGGTATGCTCAATATAATATGTTTGCTTTCTGCATAAAAATGTTTATTTAAGACTGGGAGTAAAAGAATTAACTTTTTGTTATGTGCTTGAAATGAGCAGCAAATTACTTTATGTATTATTGAAAACATGGAAAATCGTGTTCTTTGCTCTGGAAAGTAGTAGAAATTAAGTTTTAAGATCCTTCAGGTAGAGAATAGTAGTCTGGTCCACTGTAAGATAATATTTTTAACGAGAAGACTCCAACTCTGTTAATACACTTGTCATCCTTGTCTTGTAACCTTTAAGTTGAGAAAGCAAGCTAGCATTATCTGTTAGTCTAAAGTCTAATGAGGTAGGAACTTGTTCTGTTGTGTCTGTGACTACAATTGAATATGGACAAAGCCCATATGACACATCCACCACAACCCCAACCTAAAAAAGATCCCAACCTTCAAGTCAACAACCGCAACAACCATCTGCTTCTGGTCAGCTGATAGCAGAATGTAAAATGGAGGAAGAAAAGGTCAACGTTCCTGATTCATACCTCTGACTTCTTATTTCTCAATCCAATACTACTGGGTTAGGTGTGTAGTATACATGTCAAGTTCGGACGGAAATGGTATTGAGTATTGGCTACGTTGGCAAGTGCTGGTTTGCGCTCTAATTTTTTTGGGGCCGGCTCTTTTTGCCTTGTATGCTGTAAAGAATTTGAAAGCGGAGCCGGTGTACTTGAATGACTTGTGGAGACCGCGATGGAGAGGCTTAAACCCTCTTTGGCTTCTCCTTTATAGACTTGTCGCTTTTATTTGCATGACTCCTATGCTTTATGAGATCGTGGCCATAGATGGAGCTTTTGCTTTCTATTTCTACACCCAGTAAGATCATGTGTCATATTTCTCTCATCATCATTGACCTTTTACTTCAGAAACTTGACAATGTTAAGAATTTGACTTGAATTAATTAATTGTACATAAGTAATATCAGTAGGAGATAACTAAAATGTTATCCCTTGCAATATGATTGCTAGTTACTGTCTCCTCTGCCAAAAACTTCATTTCTGATGTGATGTTTAAACTATACTTGAGAATGCTGAGTACTTAGATCTCTCAAATTTGGATATAATGTTGATCTGCAGGTGGACATTTACATTGGTTATGGTGTATTTCGCGGTAAGTCGGAAGTTATTATAACCTTTTAATCAGATGCTGGTATATAGATGTGCCCAATATAGTGTTCAATATAGCTTACTTTTTTAGTTCCTGAAGACGTCTAGTGGATATTTGCGCACAGCTGGGCACTGTGATATCTACTTACGGATGTTTCCTGTCTACATCGCAACCTTCTTCTGAAAATGGTGTAACAGAAAGAGATGCGGAAGAGATTGGAATATTGAGTTCCATAACCTACAGAGCAAAGGAAAGTAGGAGTACCGTCAAATTGCAAAGTCACTATGCTGAGGAGGCTGTTCGACAAAGAGCTGGATTTTGGGGGTATCTGATGCAGAGTATATATCAGGTTAACCCAATTCACTACTTCTATGAATGCCTCTGTTCTGATTGCACCCTGTTACATAGCTGAGGCATTTCTGGCTTGATCATCTAATACTGCCCTGTTTCCACAAGGAAATAGGCCACACATGTCAGATTTCCTTACGTGTTTTTGTTATGTTTCCTTTTTTTATGTTAAAAATTTCCCTTCCCTTTCTGTAACAGACTAGTGCAGGTGCGGTGATCCTGACGGATCTTGTTTTTTGGTGTATTATAGTCCCGTTTGGATCCAATGAACATCTTCAACTGGATTTGGTGAGAATCAGTATCTCGCACGTTGCCTATAACTTTGCTTCCATGTTGGATCTCATCTCTCAAAGTGATCTTTTTCTGCGTTCGTCAAATACATTTTATTTCCATGAATGACGTGTTGCTTTGTTAGTGATTTATAAAATCGACATTATTATCGCTTAGGCTTGAGTGGTTGATATGTGTTTTGTAGTTGATGGGTAGCATGCACACTCTAAACGCAGTTTTTCTTCTGATAGACACTGCTCTCAACGACCTTGTAAGTGCCACCACTTTCAGCAATCGGGACATATTGAAGCACAGCGTATATATATAAATTAAGTAACCTGATTCCCTCTTTTTGTCTTGTTTTCAGCCATTTCCATGGTTTCGGATTGCGTACTTCGTGCAGTGGAGCTGCTTTTATGTTGTTTTCCAATGGGTGATTCACGCCTATGGTTTCACATGGTAAGCAACCTGATTTTTTATAAACTTTTTAAGAGCTAATAACGCATATTCTGAACCTCTTCCAGGTGGCCATACCCATTTCTCCAGCTAGATATACCGTGGGCTCCTTTGTGGTATGAACCAAATCCCATTGTTGGCAGAATTATCATACATCAATTACTTTTCTGATGTTTGTGGATACCCTGCAGGTACTTTGTGCTGGCGATCGCTCATATTCCCTGTTATGGATTATATGTCATGATTGTTAATGCAAAGAACTCAATTTTCCCCAAAATATTTACTCATGCTTTTGTCAGGTCTTACTAGTTTTCATGATTACCCAGTCAGTTTTTTATTGTTATGCTTGTCCGTACCAAAGAAGAAAATACTCGTCATCTAATTCCTCCAGAAACAGTGGTCTACACACTTTCATTGAAGAAGCTATCCCTTTTTTTGTTTAAGCATCATGTACAAGTAAACCTCCTTGAGTTTAATGATTATAAAGAGATGAGATTCGTTATGCACATGTATTACCCGCGTCTCTAATTCTGAAATTATATAAACTGGGAAAGTTATATTCTTAGAAAATGTCGTATATTAAACAATTTGAGCTATTGTAACTATAAATGATTGTCATCAAATGCCAACTATTGTAGAAATTGTAGATTTTTTTTGAAAAATTAAAAAGAATATTATTATAGTTAAAACTAAATCGACGTTACAACGAGTTCAAGGCTTTAAGTCTACCATCATATTACAATATAACCTAAGAACAAAAACTCCCTAAGGGATATAACATGACTATCTGCATAATAAACAACAACAAGAAACAATATAGGCACCATTGAAGTTTCATCTTCATGGAAAGCTCATTCACTATTTCTGGTATTTGGGATTTTGCTTTCTCTTCCTAGCAGATTTCCTTTTTGTAGATTTGGGTTATACACAAAAATCGCTAGGGATGTTTGGGACATGGACTACAGCTAGTAAGGTATCACAGTCCTCTGTTTGTTTTATATCCCCCGTCTCCTGATTCTCAGTTTGCCCAACAATTACAGCTGGAGTCAACATGTTGGCCCACTCAATCGGACAATGCTCCAAATTTTTGGAAATGAACTCATTCGTGCTACTGTCTAGATTCTCCCCATTTCTGCAGTGGAATTGTCTAGAGTTGTCTTTTCCTGGGAAATGTATGTGATAACTTGTTTAATCCTCACACTAACTACTTGATTACCATTGCCTTCATCACCAGTAACTATATCGCCAACACCAATATGCACACCCGCGACAACACTAGTAGTTTCATCCTCTACAAGAAGGCTATTTGTAACAACTTCAAATGTCTTAACATGCAACTGCACACATGATTCCTCACAACCTAGAGAATCACTATATTTGTCAAACACCTCATGGTTCGAAGGTTCCTGCATAACATTACATTTTTCCAATCCAAAACTAGCAGGGGATTTGACAGGAGACATCTCAGAACAATCAACCATCTTAAAATTCCCAACCCCCAATTGCACAATTGGATCCTTACAATACATAAAGTTCTTGCCATCAACATGATTAACTATCCCATCTTTTTGTAATGGGTCCAGCAAATTATTATTAACTGTCTGCCTATCCTCGATCAACAGTGAAGAATTAATCAGCGAACTATCCTCATTCTCTGAGGGACCATAATGAGAAACATCAGTGACTCCCACTGACTCTTTTTCATATCTAACTTCCTTGCTAAGGTCCTCATGTCATCCCAACTGAAGAACCCTACTTGTGGGAAGCCATTTCCTCATAGTGTTATTCGGGTTCAAGGGATAGCTTATAGGAATCACCACTTTTTCCATCTCCCCATTCTCACCTAGCCTAAGAATCGGGAGGCTATTAGGCAGAACCGAACACTTAGGAATTTCTATACATAACTTCACATAACTTATCCTCTTCATAGAGACAGCTTGCGAATCCATACAATCCAGCTTACCTAGGGAGCTAGCCACATAACTGAGACCTGCAACCATCCAGAACTCCATTGGAAGGTTGTGGAAATGAACCCACATAGGGATGACCTCGAATAGGCTTCAGTCCATGTCTATTTCTAGCCTCCACTTCTTCAGAAACAGAGCTGGTCACCGAAGTGCCAAAGACCCTGTTCAACTATCTCCGACAAGCAGGAATCGCCAACAAATTTGAATAAAATTGAGTCATCTTCTCTTAATATGCTTCCCTTACCTGGCTTTAGCCCATACATTAATTGCCGGGAAGGCCAGTCTTTTGGACCAGAAGAAACTGACCAACGACGACGACCACACTCTCGCTCTAGCCTTAAGAAGTTCAATTGGAGGAGTTAAGACCCCATCTTTCAAAACATTGTGATAGTGATGTAGAGCCCCTTTGTTGTGTTTAGGGTTTAATTTACGCCATAACCCATCTATCATATTTTCCCCCACCTCTATTGGGGATCCGTTAGTGTGCCTCTCTGGGGAGCCTCGAAGGGCTTCTCAACTGAGAACTGAGAATTCATCTTTGAAAAGGCAGGCTTCCCCAATCTCCATAGTCGACGGAGGAGGTCCCTCTGTCAAAAAGAACACCATGGAGCTACTATGGATCTTGTGTAGGTAGCAGTGAGATGGGTCGCCACACCTCACGCCCTATTGTTGTTGAATAGGGTTACCAAATCTGGGTCACGTCAACTTTGTCTTGTTTTACAAACTCTTGCTCCCTGTTGCTCTGTTCTTTCCCAGTCACCTCTCGCTCCCAGATTCTTGCTCCCTTTAGATCTGAGTCCTAGGTCACGCCTTGTGTCCCTCGCAAATCTGGGTAACACTGCATGCCTCGTGCCTCTCATAGATCTGGGTCCGTTGTACGTCACACGCCTCACACCTCCAAGTTCAGACTATAGTGTATATAGCTTGGTAGTGTATACCTATAGATAAATTATTTTCACATACTGATCCAAACCTGACTTTCCCACTGATCAGGCTTCAGACCATTAATTATTTTTAAGTCACGACACAAAACCACCTTATCCACTGCCTATCAAAGTAACATGGCTAGAAATTGCTACAATGCAAACAGTAAAGCTAGGGTAAATATAGCTATACATCTTAAAATCTGCATTATCCCTTCCAATTGCGTAACAGCATAAGAATTTAGGGAACATTTAAACCAAGTTCAACAATCAAGTCCTATAAACATAATTATTTCCAAAACTCACAATAAATGTTAAAAATCCCTAAAATCAGTCATCAGCAGCCTTTTGACAAACATAAGTGAGGCCACACTTATCATAATAGTGCTTATCAAAATGACCGGCCATAAAAGTCTGTAGCACCCCACTCCCGCAAGACACATACCCGACATCTATGGGTGATATCCGAGTTCGCGCCCCACGAGAGCGGCATGCTAGAGCACTCAATCATTCAAAAATTGGTATAAATTTTTTCTTTTGAAACCACAATCACAAACATAATATGTGGAATTCAATCATCAAATAGGACCCACTTTATTCCGTAAACATTTTTCAAATCAACAGTAATTTGTTTATCACTAGGGCCCATTCCAAAAATAAAACACCCTTAATCATTATGCCAATACAACATGATTATATTCACATACACATTGTATAATAATTTCAGAATACATTCCTTAATACAAAATTTGCGGAAATTACAATTCAGTACAAAAATAAAGAAATGCAATGCAGATGCGAACTGATCTCGACCTCTATCCTTCACTTGTATGCTGTAGGTATACTTCCATTGGCCTAACGGGGTATTCTTCTGATCCTGAAAAATATTTGCAAATTTTAGATGAGTTTTGCGAACTCAACGAGTGACCATCATCGATGGCTCACCCAGTCACGTAACACATAAATCACATTTAACAATCAATACAGTTTAATCATTCATATTATACATATGTAGTACACATAAGACCCACTTTTTATTTGTTACTTTGTTATGACCAAGTGCCTAACTGTCCCATATAGGGCTCATTGATAACTATCCCTTGTCCACTTGGGGGATACAGGGCTTATTAAACGTTGAGCCTGAGGCTCTGATTCACTTTTGAGCTCAACACTCATTTTCATTCATTGAGCTTTAAGCTCTGATCGGTGGCTACTCTGGTCACAACAGCCATTATGTTTCATGCATTCATGAAATGAAATGCATCAGTCACATTTGTATGATCCACATTCACTCACATTCATATGTCATCAGACCGTAGTCCGGTATTCAACATTAGAGTTGAGTATTCACATTTTCACTTACATGCAAATGCTCATTCAAAACACATGTATCATCAAGTTATGTACACTTAGTTCATCTCATTCACATACAAGTAGCACTTCAATATCCAAATCAATCATCACAATCATCGGACCTTCTGTCCGGAAATTAATACAATCATTCACATTCATAACATCATCCAGTAGACAATTAATACAAAATTCAAACAAAGCCAACAATGAAGTGAGACCATCTCGGTCTACTCACAGTACGCTACAAAAATAGCATTTGTTTCCAATTCTGGATACACCTGAATGCGGATGTTTTTCCTTGCACATCGTATTTATGCAATACACTATTCACACATGTTACAAAACTCATTTATGCACAAATAGTTATATGGCCTATGTACAATGCATGCTCAATGACAATCTCGGGTACTGTAACAAACTTCATATCTTATGCTCATTCACATTTCATAATTTACTCACTCATCAATTCTTTAAATCACAACCAAATCAAAAATCTATCATTTTTCATGATCATCCAAAAACCAGAACACTTACGCATTTCATCACATTTTCTGCACTCCTTCACTTTCAATTTTTTTTTCTGCATTTCTAACTTTTGTATTTTTCTTCATTTAGTCCTCTAACTATCACTTTAATCGTTCTTTCACTTGTTCATTCAACTCCAAAAGCTAGTTTAACACTATCCCATAACATTTCAATCATCAAATCCAAAGAAAATCACCATGTACGTCACACTAAATCTCCTCTCTCATTTTCCAAAAAAATAAGAATATCACTGTTCTTAACCATTTAGCAGTGAACTAACGATGCATGCTTCATTTCATGTGCAAAAAAATACATGATCATAGCAAGCTTACTTGTTTGAAGCTCCAATATCTGCAAAATTACGTAACTCTAATCCCTCATGCACCTACGTACATCAACTTGAAAGTTGCCAGGGAGGTTCAGTTTTTCTTGAGATAGAAGAAAGAAATATCAAAGTGGAAGTGATGACAAATAGAGAAAAGAAAGATTTAACTTTGGTGCATATTTGATGAAAAACTCTATGTTAGAGGAACTCTAAGGAAAGAAGTTTCAAGAAGGATAAAGACAAGGACAACAGCTTGTCTTTCAAGGTTATTAAAGCTTAACTTTAAAGCTG
>JAOSBL010000004.1:5271985-5289188 GCA_027568915.1 Erythroxylum roraimae | reverse complement strand
TTTCAAGAGTATTCACAATTAATTTATGATTTAATTAACATAATTTATTCTCCTCAAACACATCACAAACATGTACTATAATTATTAAAAATAATTGAAATTCAGACAATAACTTTCTACAATTTACCGTTAGTAAATCAGTCATACATGTACTGCAATTATTAAAAATAATTAAAATTCAGACTAAAACTTTCTACAATTTACCATTAGTAAATCACTCATCTTAACACTTATTGGCTGCATTTCGTAATTATCATAACCAATTGGTTGATAAATAAAAAATTATATTAATTCAAATTATTATACCCATAAAACACGTCTCAGTCGTAAGCCTACGCAATTATCGCCAGTCTCGCAATCGCCAAAGCTCGTGATCACGAGATCACCTTTCCTTATAATTTATTATTTTATAAATTATTTTAAGAATTATTATTACCACTCCAAATACCAGTAGAACCAAATGTCTTCTCACTGCTGTAACACATGTACAAAAATCCATCGTCGTCCTTATAGGATTCATAGACAGATTCCACCAAGCTAGCTGCAGATAAACAGTCAATGTACCTTTAGCAGATTGCGATAGAAAGTTGTAGTGTCCAAATAGCAGAGCAAAGAGAAGGGTCTACAAACAAGTTACCTGTTTGAGGTAAGGTATTCTTAACAAAAACAAATAAAGCTTTTCCGGGTGGCAAATGAAGCCTGCTGCTCAACACGTGAATGAATTGACCAATGGACATATCTCGAGGAAGCAGATATCTAAAACGAAAAATAAGATCAGCTAATGGACATCTCTAATCTTTTTTTGCCTAGAAGAGTAGGATTCTTCAAGAAACTTGATCGTAATATTCACCACAAATTCATACTTTGAAAGGGAATCTTATTTTCATATCAAGACACCCTTCTGTTATATGGTACTAGACTTGCAAAACGTGACTAAACTCAAGAAAACATGGGAAAGAGTAAAACAAAATAAACAGAACTCACTTTTTCTTTTCCATCTCGGGAAGGTCAGTTCTCCAATACCTTTCAACGATTACCTGCACGCCAATAACAATCATGGATAATGGGGAAGTTTGAAACTTTTACCCGAAATTCAACTAACCCTTTTCACCAAAAAGAAGTTTAGACTCAAAAGGGAAAGGGAAAACCTCGATCAAGGGGTAAAAAGAAGCGACAAACTTACAGGGACACGATCGGGATATTTGGCAAGGATATCGCGAGACTCTTCCAATCTTTGCTCTGCAAAAGAGGATGATGAATGTTTGTATATTAAGAGAAAATCGTCAGAAACAGAAGGCGAAAAAAAAAGGGGTCTAAGGAATTGGCAAACCGAAAGTAAATTCCTTCTTGAACGGTACTGATTTGCCCATCTTTTTTTCCTCCCCTCTGCTTCAAAGTTTCAGTCCAGATACCTCAATCTCAGAAATTATTTGGGGATTAAGAAGAAGAAGAAAAAAGAGTGATACTCCCCAAAACGGATAAACCAAGGAAAGTTGGATTTGCAGTGAAAGAAAAGAATTAGTCGATAACGTAATTTATATTCCAAATCATAACATAATTTTTGTTAACGGACCTAACTTCAAGTAGCGGGGATAGCTCAGTTGGGAGAGCGTCAGACTGAAGATCTGAAGGTCGCGTGTTCGATCCACGCTCACCGCATATTCTTTTATAGTTCCGGATTCAACATTCATTTGGGCAAATTTGTCTTTTCGTAAATCTTTTCCTTTAGAGTTGGTGCCTTAAATTACTAAATTAGGCCTAATTCATTAGTCGTAGACAGCTTGAAGAATCAAGACCTGCCCTCCAGGAGGAGCCTAGTCTGAATTCAAAACCTCCCAAAGTCTGCACTCTCACTGCAAAGCGGCGGCTGTGGTGTAGCTGGTAACCATGACACGTTGGCAAGAGAGCAACTGCCTACTAGTCGGTGGGCAATACCTCGGCGAAGTCTCAGCTCTCTATTTCCTTCACCTTCCCTCTGACTTCTCCTCATTTCCTCTTCTTCTCGCGGGTACCAAGTTCTTTACACTTAATTATTAAAGAAAATAAAGAACTAATTTTGCTAGCGAATCAATTAGCATACTTTAGGTTTAGAGTTTCTTAGATTGAAAAACGTTATGTGTAATCACGCGGCTTGTGGTTCGAACAGGTACGGGTTCTCAACTTCTGCTTTATAATGTAGAAGAAGAGAGGATAGTAGAGTCGTTTCAAGTGTTTGATGGAATTCGGGTGCATGGCATTGTTCCTGATTGCATAAGAGAATCTTCTCGTTCTAGTTTTACCTTTGACGTCGCTGTTTTTGGTGAAAAGAGAGTGAAGCTCTTTAACTTGACTATAGAAGCTGCGTCGGTATCCCATAACGATTTGCAATTGTTGGTTGGTTTGCGTTTAGCTAATTCGTTGCCGAGATTTTGTAGTTGGGTTTTGGATGTTTCGTTCTTGAAGGTGAACATTGGGCTTAGTGGTTTTGTTTTATCTACAGGTACACATTTTTTTATTTAACAAGTTTGATTTCCCTGTTTGTAGTGCGACAATTTATCAGGCCGGTTTCTTGCAATTGGGTTCAGCGATAACTCTGTCCGCATCTGGGATACATCGCAGTCTTGCGTTATATTTGAAGTTCAATCTCCAGGTTATTGGGTGTCTTTGTGCTCTGCTCACCGTCTTTTCTCATGTTATTTATGCGTTTCTTTAATTTTGGAATGTAGACAGGTGTCTTTTGTATTCTATGCGGTTGTCGGGTGACACTCTGGATACTCTACGGATTGCTTCTGGTACCATATACAATGAGGTGGTTGATTCTCTGGAAATTCCATATGCTTTGACATTGCAATTGTTGCATCCAATTGACTCAGTTTTCATCTTTAATTGGTTTAGAACAGATCATAGTTTGGAGATTGGTTTCTCAACATTGTGCTGAACCTTTGACAAGCCCCTTGGACAATGGCATGTGCTTGAGCGGCTCATTTTCCAACTCTTACAACAACTTTCAAGTGTCGCATCTTAGCAGACTTATAGGTCATGAAGGTTCAATATTTAGGATAACATGGTCCTCTGATGCTTCCAAACTGGTTTCGGTCTCTGATGATCGCAGGTGAAGGTGCTGTTAAGTTCCTATATTTATTGTCATGCATATGTATAGATGTTTATTGAGACTATCCTGTTGACATTGGTACAGTGCTCGTATCTGGTCAATCAATACAAAACATGAAGATTTAGGTGAGCATGAGCAGGCTGCTGACCATGTTTTATATGGTCATGATGCTAGAGTTTGGGACTGCTGTATCTCGAATTCTGTAAGTTCTGAGTTGTAGGAACAGTTGCTTGCATGACAATATTCGTTTAGGGTTATCTAATGCTGTCGTAATTTATTCAGCTTTGAGTTGTGGGAGTGCAAGCATAATAAGATGCTTCTAGCTGGTTTCAATATTCACGTCACCTAACTGCTCAAAATGGATAATACTGATCAAATGTTGCTATGGATGAATACCACTCTAGAATTTTGACAAATAACAAGGTTTTGATCTGACACTTTTTTCGTCATATCTATAGTTAATTCTCACTGCTGGTGAGGACTGTACTTGCCGAGTATGGGGATTGGACGGCAAGCAGCTTAAGGTGATCAAAGAGCATATGTAAGTTGCTTATTGGGTTCCCTTTTCTGAAATTCCTGACTATTATCTCGAGTACTTGTGTAACTTCATACATTTTGCATTGCAAACACTTTTACTTAGAATATGGATAACTTTGAACCATTGTTCATACGTGAATGTAACAATATCTGATAACATTTTTTCATTTCAAATGTGTTGGTAACAAAGTCACACAGGTGCTTACAGACTTATTTATTGATTTGAGTTGAATGATGGAAAGAAAAAGGTGATCTTTAGCGATGGATGTCCGAAATTCTTGCATATTTGTGTTTTGTTGCTAATTGTTGAAAGCTGAAGAGTTCAGCTTCTAGTATTTTTGGGTTTTAAGTTGGAAATTGGAGTCCAAGCCTCCATAATGTTTGGACTCCCACATAACGTAATAGTGTCTAAAGATTGTCATTTTTTATATTAATCAAAGAGTGAAGGTCAAATGAGTCTCAATTCATCTTTTATCCCAGAAACCAGCAGTTAATAGAATATCAAAAGGTTAAAGAGTTTCTATTGTAATTGCAGAGGGCGGGGTATATGGCGATGTTTATATGATCCAAACTCCTCACTTCTTGTTACTGCTGGATTCGACTCTGCAATCAAATTGCATAAGGTGCCTGCTTCTTTGCCATGGAGCTTAAGAGAAAAAGATGAGGGTAAACTGCTTAATGACAGACTGAAGATACATACTGCTCAAATCCCAAATTTTTCAGAGCATTTAGGTCTCATGGACAGGTTATTTCTCGTAATTAAGTTCTTAGGGTTCCTTGAGAAGTTCTTAATTTTTTCTCACACCTTTTTTTAATTGATATTCTTGTCATACTATATGACGTAAGCATTTACTGGTACTGTTGCTCTTCTACTGCAGCAAAAGTGAATATGTTCGATGTTTGCGCTTCAGATGTGAAGATACACTTTATGTTTCCACAAATCATGGGTATCTCTACCATGCTAAATTTTCTCCACAGGATGTAAAATGGACTAAACTTGTCCAGGTCAGTGAAGAAGTACCAATTATTTGTATGGATTTGCTGTCCAAAAACTTGCCCAAACATTCCTCCCATGTTGATGACTGGGTTGCTTTAGGAGATGGTAAAGGAAACTTGATGGTTGTGAGAGTTAAGGGTGATATTTGTACTCCAGAAGTGGACTTCACCTTTGCTTGGTCAGCTGGAAAAGAAAGACAACTGTTAGGAACCTATTGGAGTAACACATTAGGATATAGGTAAAATCATCGAATTGCTTATTTAACATGTTATGATACAGTGATCTACAATATTATTCTTCCTGAGCAACAGATCCACAAATGCAAGGAGAATGGTGTCCCATTCCTTTACTATTATAAGTACTCCAAGCCCAGACTCTCTAGATTCTTTTGTCTGATTTTTAATATGAATGACTGTTCTTATACATATGATGCTCTTTTATTTCTCATGGTTTTGTTCTCACATTGTAAGCTGGGTGATTTCTTAAGCCTTTTGCTTTATTGTTATTTGATTAGAAGGTCATCGATTTGCTGAGGTGCAGGTTCATCTTTACTGCTGACCCAAGAGGAAATTTGAACTTGTGGAGACTATGTGATCCCGAACTGCCCGTTTCTCACATTTCTGCAACTACTTTTAATGTGTCCCATATAGCAGAATTCACATCATGTTTTGGAATTCGGATAATGTGTTTAGATGCATTATTTGAGGATGAGGTATCTTTCATCACATCTGCTCTTCCTATCTCTTTTGTTTCATCCATATTAGTTCAGCAGTTAAAATGTTTCTACATATGTCGTTCAATTCTTTGCTAGTACTTAACATTCTCATTGTTGTTAAAACTATTCAGGAATCCAATCGTAGATTTCATTTATTTTCGATCTATTATTGCTATCTTGATGCTCATTATTGTTAAAAATATCCAGGTACTGATATGCGGGGATCTACGTGGTAATCTGGTCCTATTTCCATTACCAAAGGATTTGTTGCTACGCACACCTCACTTACCCGCATTGAAAATATCTCAATTAAGTTACTTTAAAGGGGCTCACGGCATATCAAGTGTCTCCAGCATTTCTGTTGCTAAATCTAGTTTTGATGAAGTTGAGATATGTTCGGTATGTTCAAGTTGTACATTCGTGTTTAATAATTGCAAATAAAATATTGAGTTGATGTGAAATCATTTTGGCACTATGTGCATGCCTCCCATGTGGTGTTATATAGTATATATGATACCCCATAATGAATAGAAGTGCGTTGACTATTTGCACTTCTATCTAAGAGCAACAGAACTGCAATTATTGGCCTGGATCAGAATTGATTAATATGTTACTGCAGTGACAGAGATATTTGAATCATGTGCATTTGCTCTCTTTAGATGTTGTTTTGTTGATGTGTGGGTGATGGCTTCCTTGTTATTTTCCTGTTTGCTTTGTTCAGACTGGCGCTGATGGTTGCATTTGCTACTTTGAGTATGACGCAGTTCAACAAAGTTTAGAATTTATAGGGATGAAACAAGTAAAAGAATTGAGTTTGGTTCGGTCTGTCTCAGCGGTTAAAGATTCCCCTGATGAGAAGGCTAACTGCGGATATGCTGTTGGTTTTGCGTCAACAGATTTCATAATTTGGAACTTAATAACTGAGACAAAGGTATGCCATCTCACTTTTTCTCATGTATTGTGAGTTTGATGATCAGTTTCCTGATGTTTAATATGCTTGGAGCAGGTAGTACAAATTCCCTGTGGTGGATGGCGACGTCCTCATTGTTATTATCTCGGTGATGTACCTGAGATGAAAAACTGCTTTGCATATGTCAAGGTACCTTTTTGGCTTTAGTTAGTAGGTTACACTATATTCAAATTGAAAGTAAATGGTAGGCGTTATGTTTTAGTTTTGTAATTAATAGATTTCTTGGGCAAACAAGTTATTTCATTTGACACACAATAAACGGAGCATCAGCAGAGAAGCATATGTACTGTTAGGATCATTAATGAGTTTGTATGCAGACCAAACTAAAACAGAAACTTGTTATTAAGTTGATCATGGTTTGGGGTTCGTACATCCATGGACTTAAGCCACTTTTTCGTTGTTCACTTTTAATTGGTCTGATTTTAATCTTTATGATTGTTCTTTGTCTACATTTTCTTGCTCAATTTTCTTTTCCTTTTTCATTTCTTTTTCAGGATGAAATAATATATGTTTATCAAAATTGGGTGCCGGAAAGAGAGGGGAAGATGTTTCCTTTGAATTTACATATTCAGTTCCATGGGAGAGAAATGCATTCGTTATGCTTTGTTTCTGAAAGTTTGTTTCTGGAAGAAGATGGAAAGCACGGATCTTTTCATAAAACTAGTTGGATTGCTACTGGTTGTGAAGATGGAACTGTAAGATTGACTGGGTATGGCATCACTTGTGCTCATTTTAAACAATGATTCACATTTAATATCTAGTGTGCTGTGGTTGTGGACCAAGGGTCATCTGTTTTATGTTTACCGTCACAATTATCTTGTGGTAGCTTCATTCCATGCTTCCTGTCCAACCCTTACTGTTCTGTGTGTTCATGTTTCCAAACTCATGACTGATATGATTCATCTACACCTACTTTTTTTTGGCATAGGTTTACTCCTGGAGTTAATAGTTGGCTTACTTCAAAGCTGCTTGGGGAGCATGTTGGTGGATCTGCAGTGAGAGCAATTTGTTATGTTTCAAAGATGCACACGAGTTCTCTAGATTTGATGAACATACATGATTGGAGAAGTGGACTAACTGCTTCTGTAGAGAATCCCTGTCTACTGATCTCAGTAGGTGCCAAGCGAGTCCTAACTGCTTGGCTACTGAGGGATAGGAAGTTAGAGGAAAAGGAAAAGACACAAACCGAGGAAGAACAAAGCATAGATGACACAGAATATTTTCCCTCTTTGGGAGACTCCTCATCAATGTCATTTAAGTGGCTATCCACGGACATGCCTGTTAAAAATTCCAGTATCCGTTCGAAGGCTAGAATAGCACGAAAAAATGGAGAAGCATCTGGAACTGTTTCTGACATGAAAAGTAATGCAAAATTTACTTCTTGTTTACTTGATACTGAATCAGATTCATCAAGTCGTCATGAAGACAAGCATGAAGATGATTGGAGATACCTAGCAGTCACAGCTTTTCTTGTGAAGTGTCCTTGTTCCAGGTAAAATAAAGACAAATTCTCCATCATTTGCAAAAATCTTCTCTTGTTGTTGACTTATTTACCTAGTAAGCTAATAACATAAACTTTTCTTCTTTTCAGGTTGATTGTCTGTTTTGTGGTTGTTGCTTGTTCAGATGCGACACTAGCATTACGAGCTCTTGTTCTACCACATCGTTTATGGTATTGATCAAGGCATAAATTTTTTATCACTAGAGCAACCTAACAAACTTTTAAGATCATTGTCCCGTATTCACTTAAACTAGATACCTCCTTGCAGGTTTGATGTTGCTTTATTGGTTCCATTATCATCCCCAGTCTTGACAGTGCAGAATATCATTATTCCCATGCATCTGCTTGCTGGAGGTGATGAAAAAAATTGATAATATTCTTTGTTGGAACTTAATGGGATTTGTTTACAAGAATGCAAATGGAAATTAATTTCCCCTTGAGTTTTATTCATTCTCTTTTGTATGAACATTCACAGGTAACAGGCAGATGGGAAATGTATATCTTGTGGTTAGTGGAGCTACTGATGGAAGTATTGCCCTATGGGACCTCACCGAGAATGTTGAAGCTTTTTTGCAGCGATTGTCAGCCCTAGATGTGGGGAAGTTGATAAATTGCCGAACACGTCCCCGCACTGGAAGAGGAAGTCAGGGTGGGCGATGGTGGAGATCATTGAGTAGCATGCATAAGAAGACATCAAGTGCTTCAGTTATTTCTGAAACTGAAGATAGGACTAATTCCATTTTGGTAAATGATAACAAAGGTAGAGCAGCAAAATGTGATACTGAAAGCTGCACAGCTGGTTATTCAGAAGCCATTTCTGAAGATTCATGTGAGCCAGAAACATACAGTGTTTCTCTGCAGATATCTGAAATACAACCTCTAAATGTTTTCACTCATGTCCACCAATCTGGCGTCAACTGTCTATATGTTTCAGACATAAAAGATAGTCAGAGTTCTAGTGATACTGTCATGTTCAGTGTAATAAGTGGTGGTGATGATCAAGCACTTCACTGCCTCAAGTTCCTCTATTCAGCATCGTGTCAGTGTGGCAGAAATTCAGTAGTAGGTTTGCCAAATTCTACGGACATAGCTACATGGGAGAGTAAAGATAACTTTGTTCATTCTCAGCAAAAGAAAATGAATGTGCCTGGGGTCAAATTTGTATATCATGACAGAGTCCCCTCGGCTCATGGTTCTGCTGTAAAAGGTGAAATAATGTTGTTCCTTTTATTAGAAAGTCATAAAGTACTCCCATATGCATTTGGTTTGTTGTTTTCAACCAGCATTTTCCTTAAAAACCTCAGTGAAACCAATTTTCCTTCCACTTTTGACAGTGGTTGGTAATTGATTTATAAACGATCCATTGGTTTACTAGACCCATGTGGATCTATCTGTGGCAAAAATTATTCAAAAAATGAGAGTATTTTTAGGTCTACGTACAAGGATCTTAAATTGTCTCCAAGGATATGATCTACTTCACTCTTAGAAATCCTTGTACGTCACTTTCTGGACGGGAAATTTTTTAAGGGAAGTAAAACTTTAAAGGGAACTGCTGGTCTTTTTCTTTTCTGATTACTTACAGATAACTTTGTTTGGTTCCATGAAGGTATTTGGACAGATGGCACTTGGGTGTTTTCTACAGGTCTTGACCAGCGTGTTAGATGCTGGCTTCTTAAGGAACACTACAAACTTACTGAGAAATGTTGTTTGATTGTCTGCGTCCCAGAACCTGAGACACTGCATGCAAGAGCCTGTGGCAGGTGATCATAGATGCAAAAATTTACACACATCAGTTGCTGATTCTTATTTAATCTTTGAAGAAAAAATAATTTTCATTTTTGTACTGCTGTTTTTGTTGATTAATCAGGAACATGTACCAAATTGTGGTGGGTGGAAGGGGGATGCAAATGATTGAATTTTCTGCTCAAGAGTCAAGAGGCATGGATATGAAAGATACCAGTAGTACTGGCAATTTATATTGTAGGTGATGAGGCATGGATATGAGAGACTACCAGTAATTCTGGCAACTTATACTGCAGGCGTCGAGTGCGGAAGCAAATATCAACTGCATTCTAGAATCCCCCATCTTTTTAGGCATGTCCCTGTTACTCATTACTGAGACCTGTTTTAGTGACAGAGCTCAAGAGCTAGAATTAGGATACCTCCCTAAATTTAACGCCATTCCTTTGTATAACATTGAATCACTTGGACTGGAGGAGAACAGGTTGAATGAGGGTCGGACCAATTCTTCGGTCGATGGCCCTTTAGTGCCTAGACTTCCTATCTTAAATTTCAATTTAGAACTTATAGTTGCTAGGGCTGCCCCTTTCTTCCTTTTCTTTTTTAATCCTGCATCAATCAAGCAAACATGGTGTATTAAGATACCAAATTACATAACCTTGAACGTTTCCTCGTAGACTCTTTTATTGTGTGCATATTTTAAACTATTGGAATTCGGAACACGAGCAGAAGCGCGGTCATCAGATACATGTTGTGGACACATGTTTCAAGATATTTATAAAGGTTGGATCAGACCAGAAACTTGGTTTCATTACTTCACTCCTTCTGGACCGCTCAACGAACTGTCGGTGCTTGTCGTCATGTCTTTTTAAGGCTTGGAATGGCTATATAGAACGCCAAAAGATGAGTTACTTTGTTGAGCTAAGCGTTACTCGTATTAAATGTCTCAAGATTTTCAGATCTTCTAGGGATAACAATTAAAGATAATTTATAAGAAAAAAGGAAAAATCCAAATTTTAAAAAATATGTCTCTGTCATTTTTCAATTATTTGACAAAATTAACATAATATCATAGTCAATTTCTAGAATGTGCTAAATATTAAAATATTTAATATACAAAAATAATCTTATAACTTGATTTATTGAGGCGAAAGACACCTTATCTTATTTTATAGGCCACTATTAGCTAAAAACACAGTACATTGCGACTTATTCTAATGTCCGGTTGAATTTCACTCATACTAAGGAGGGGTTCAAATCTTTTGTCCCATTTTACCCAGTACCCTCTGTCTCAAGAACATCTCAACCATACAATATTTAAGAGAGAGAAAATTTAAATAGTTAGGATGTTGTTAGGACAAAAGGTACTGGACAAAATAGGACAGAAAATCTCATGCGGTTAAAGAGTGCTTTCGTCCACAGTTTCTGAAAATGAGCACTCGTCTGACAACTGTCACTTGCATGTGCTAAAATTTCCCTGGATTTTTTTTTAATTTTAGTATTAAAAAAACTATCAATTACCTAACCTTATCAACTGTTATGGTGGCTGTCTTACTATTAAATTGTGTTGTCTGTGCCTTTGAAGTTTCTGGCACCAGACACTAAAAAGGAAAAGGCAAAAGGTAGACCGTCAATTTTGTATGAACAAAGAGTTTCCATAAAAAATGATAAGAACCTAAAAAATGCTCTTCCTCGTAAATTCCCTTCTCCCAAAGTCCGCTTTCCCATCCAGGTTCGTAATACACTCTTCAATTTATTTATGGTTGCTGACTTCCAAGCCTGTACGACCACAGTAATTAAGTAGACCATTTTGTCCTTCCAAGATCTTTCCAGGTCAAACAATGAAACCTTCAATGGTATAGGATTACACAATAAGCCAAGAGTCAGGAAGAGAGGAGGAGATAACGTGATATACCAAATTGCAGAGAAGGGTCAAGGGACCATCCTTTCATGGGCATGAATCACGAGGTTTTCATTTATTGTGTCAATGTACTGTTTCACTCTAGTAAATAAATCATTAAAAAGGGCCATTACTTTCTAGTTTTCCAAAATGAAATCTCTCCCTGCATTAGTTAATGAGTCCAAATTTTTTATCTAATATTATGGTATTTTATTACATCTAATAAATTTTAGCTATTTATTTATATGGAGCTAACATGAAATTCGCGTGAGTCTTGCAAAATAAATAACTAAAATTCTTTAAAACAGAATAAGACAAAATAAAACTGATCAGAAAATCTGATTTCCGCTAACCCCGTTTCAAATCTCATTGTGTCAATCAGCACTACCAAACTCAACGGACTGGTACGTGCCGGTCATCCCATTCCCCAAGCTTTTGGGAGACTCGTGTAACGATTCTTTTCTTTTCTTTTGCACCTACTGACTCACCCCTTAACATATCCCAGCTGCCCTTTTTTTTTTTTGTTTAACCTTAGTTGCTGCCACGTCGTTCATTGGTTTGGTTTAGTTTAGGGTTAGCCACTTGGACCCAAAACTAAGAGGGTAAGTAAAGGATAGCGATGGTGCGTTAAATAGAATCGAAGTATGCATGTAGGATAGTCGTTCATGTCATTGTAATGGTTTGCTCACCAAACGCCACTCTTCTCCGTTCAATCCTTAAAAGTCATTCCTCTGATAACACATTTTCTACAGGGACTCTTCAAGCTGATGTTTAAGACTCACCAACCCCCATGTCTTCTTATCTTGCATTATTTTACGTTAAAACACGTGTTAAGAAACATTCTAAATACGATTCATTTTTATTTACATATCAAAATTGAAAATCTTTTAGTAACTTTTTGTTATATGATTTAAAATATCATAATTTATTAAGTGCCCATTGCACAAATAATTATGAACTTCAAGAAAAATTTTATTTTTAATTACTATAATCAGACATTAAATGTGCCATACGAATATTAAAAACACACCAACATTACATAATCATATTATTTTACATATTTAAGTTTAAGTTGATATAACTATACTATATTTGTTGATAATACCCACATGTGAGTGTTTCATATTGAAAAAAGAGGAAGAAAGAAGAATAACATATAAGCTTAGTGAACTACTTCACCTATTGCTAATTGGTTTTAGAATGAAACCTTACTTGGACTTGTGTGTCGTCTAACTTTTCTTCTCGTGTGGGCCCGTAGGCTCATTACAAAATTTTACATGATATCAGAGTAGGTTTGGTTCGAATTATTAATTTTTTGATTGTCGATCTGAATGTCCAATCCCAGCGGCCCGACCCGGTTATCACTGTATTTATTTCAAGTAACAACTGGATGTCCAGTCTCAGTTGCACTTGAGGGAGAGCGTTAATAATACTCACATGTAAGTGCCCGTATTGAAAAAAGAGGAAAAAGAAGACTAACATATAAGTCTATTGGACTACTCCACTTATTGTCAATTAATTTTAAAATAAAATTTCACTTAAGCTTGTGTGTGGTATAACTTTCCTTCTCGTGTGAGCCCGTAAGCTCATTGCAAATTTCACAATATTAAATAGCAAAAGAAAAGTAGCCCTTTTATACTATTATCATGTTTATTATCTATTAACATTAGTAAATGTTATAGTTAAAGAATAAAGAATCTGAAATATTTTCTATAAAAAATTATAAATTTTCCTATAATTGATGCTCAACTAATTAGGAGGACGTTGAAATTGAAATAGAGCTCGTGTGAACATACATTTATTCTTGGCAATGGCGCGTTACCGGATACAGCCCCTACCTAAAATTGAGGTTGGTGAATGACCGCCTATTCCCGGTAATATTTTCAAATTAAACATATACACCCCCTACCTAAAAACCATCACGTCAGCTAAGTGATCACCTTCACAAACAACCCCTCTCTCTTCGCACCAACCTCAATCAATCCTGACCTCTCAAATTTCCCATCCAACGGCTACATTTTGTCGGCTATTCGATTAAAATCAGAATCCAACCGAACCATCCGGTAACCGGTCAAAATGGGTGGTTCTTCCTCTATAAATGGAGCCCGTCAAGTAACTAAATCCTTGCCTTGATTTTGAGTGCCTCTTGATTTGGCGTCCGTGAAGCGACTAAAGCATTAAGCACGTAGCTCTAGATCTGTTCGGAGACTCTTAGTTCAAAGGTACCCCACGTCTGTTTTTCGAGTCCATTTTGTTCGTAGGCTCCATCACGCTGTTGGTCTTTTACAGTCTCATTGATGCATCTTAAAAATCGAATCTCCGTGTTTTTGCAATCTAAAAGATCGAGTCTTTCTGGGTTCAATCTTTTGTCATACTTCGTTCGGTTATGGGTCCTGCAAGTGATATGACTAGTGTTTTGCAAATCTGCTTAGTTACTCTCAGATCTGTTGTTTGTGGGTTTTATAGTGTTGCTTTCTTCAGCTTTTTTGTAGTTGAAGTCCATGTTAGCGGCTGTTTTCTGGCTTTTGCTGTTTGATTTGATTTTTCAATCCCTTTCTGTTTGAATATTATGGCTTACTGGGCAGATTTGAAGCTAATGCGGTAGGTGATAAAAGTTTAGACTTGCATATACTTGGTTTGGTTGCAAAAGATTGCGCTTCGTACTTTTGTATTGAATATGGTAATGTGTGGTCAATTTGACGTCTCAAAGGGTAATGTTCGCTTAGCGATTAAGCGTCTTTGGACTAGATCTGGTGATTACGGTCCTATTTATTAACTATTAGGCTTGTAGTAAATTGCTTTCACTGCTGCAGATATAGTCAAGCTATTTGGTAGAGTTACTAGTGGGAGATCTGAAGTTCTTGGGTTTTAGATTCTTAACCACTTTATCCCATTTCAGTGCTACAAGAATATAGTTAACTTTTGTTCTCTCTGTTATTTTCTCTCTTTTGGAATCTAAATTTTTGATAAATCACTATGGCATATTCTTGGAGCTCAGGTTCTATCGGTTTGTAAATGTGCTCAACTTTATATCTTAGAGAATATCAATCAATCTTTAACATACATCTTCGTGTTGGTTCCTATGTATCTGTATATATTCTTTACGCATCCTTAAGGCTTTTCACCTGTCTGTATCCATCAAGCATGATATTGTGTTTTCGGCGTATAAAGATTTCTTCTTGATTCTTTGGTGTGCAGATTAATTAAAATGGAGACATTCCTATTCACCTCTGAATCAGTCAACGAGGGTCACCCTGACAAACTCTGCGACCAGATCTCAGATGCTGTGCTTGATGCTTGCCTTGAGCAGGATCCCGATAGCAAGGTTGCATGTGAGACATGCACCAAGACCAACATGGTCATGGTCTTTGGGGAGATTACCACCAAGGCCAAGGTTGATTACGAGAAGATAGTTCGTGACACATGCCGTAACATTGGTTTCATATCTGACGACGTTGGTCTCGATGCCGACCATTGCAAGGTTCTGGTCAACATTGAACAGCAGAGCCCTGATATTGCTCAGGGTGTCCATGGCCACTTCACCAAGCGCCCGGAAGAGATTGGAGCTGGTGACCAGGGTCATATGTTTGGTTATGCCACAGATGAGACACCCGAATTTATGCCTTTGAGCCATGTTCTAGCCACCAAGCTTGGTGCTCGTCTTACTGAGGTCAGGAAGAATGGAACCTGCCCCTGGCTAAGACCTGATGGTAAGACTCAGGTTACAGTTGAGTACTTCAATGACAATGGTGCCATGGTTCCTGTCCGTGTTCACACTGTCCTCATCTCCACTCAGCACGATGAGACTGTCACAAATGATGAAATTGCCGCTGACCTCAAGGAGCATGTCATCAAGCCTGTTATCCCTGAGAAGTATCTCGATGAGAAGACCATCTTCCACCTCAACCCATCAGGAAGATTTGTCATTGGTGGTCCTCATGGTGATGCTGGTCTCACAGGCCGCAAGATCATTATTGACACGTACGGTGGGTGGGGAGCTCATGGTGGCGGTGCTTTCTCTGGAAAGGATCCAACCAAGGTGGACAGAAGCGGTGCCTATATTGTTAGGCAAGCTGCCAAGAGCATTGTCGCAAACGGTCTTGCCCGAAGGTGCCTTGTGCAAGTTTCCTATGCCATTGGTGTTCCTGAGCCTTTGTCTGTCTTCGTGGAATCATACGGAACTGGTAAGATTCCAGACAGGGAGATTCTGAAGATTGTGAAGGAGAACTTCGATTTCAGGCCTGGAATGATCACCATCAACCTTGATCTCAAGAGGGGTGGCAACAGCAGGTTCTTGAAGACAGCTGCATACGGTCACTTTGGAAGGGATGACTCAGACTTCACCTGGGAGGTTGTTAAGCCCCTCAAGTGGGAGAAGCCTCAAGCTTAAGACTTGAAAGAGTGATCTTTCAGGTTATTGATGCTTACGCTTGCTTTATTGGTAGTAGTTTGAACAATAATTTGGTGGGCTTGTTTGTTTCTGCTGCTCAATGTAACCCTATGCAGTTCTCCGGTGTCTAGTCTCATGGCCCAACATATCCTATTCAATTGTTTTGTTTTTTTTGGACATTTTCTTGTTTTTCTCACATCAATTATATTACCAGTGTCATTTGTGAGAAAATGTATGAAATTTTCTAATTGATGGCGCTGGAAGTACGAAGCTGCCTTGTAACAGGGAGTAAAAATGTATCCTCTTGGCTTTTGGAAGTAGCAAATTGTTACATTTTAAGCGACATCGTTTACTTGAATTTTGTTGTAAAAAGTATTTAACCAAATGTAAATTGCACTGGCCTAAATAATTATAATTATTAACTCGGTAAGATACGAGCCAAAATGAACACATGTACACCTCATATCATCATCATCATATCCTGAAATTTTCGTATTGTAGTAAAATTTGGGGAAGTCAGATAATACGCAGCCTTATTTTTATATGTACACCTCGTATCTGTCGTCTAAAATGAAACTACCAAGTGTGAACACATGTACACCTCATATCTGTCGTCTAAAATGAAACTACCAAGTGTCTTAGTGAGGCATGATAAATTCACATCAATGACAGCTACGAGTTTTGGTCGGCTGCTCTCTCGACTTCCAATCCAAATGAAAGCATATAATTCCCATCTTCTCAAGTCCTATCATTCATGATAAAGACCGTTGACAGGTCTCATACGAAAAGCTGCAAAAGTTATTAAACTAATTTATAATTGGATTAATTTACAACTTTATCAAACCTCATCGTAATTTCAAAATTTTAAAAATAGTAATAAATTAATTAAATTTTAAATTATTGAAAAAATAATTCATAAATAGTCCTTGACATTTTTTAAATGACACGTCATGTTAATATATATTTTTGTCCACGTATGAAATTTAATGTCTAAGTTGGCAAATTAATAATTTTTAATGAACAACAAATTATGACAAAACCTAACTTTCTTTTTTGTCTCTCTCGACACTTGTCACCATCACTGTCTAGCCTTTTTTTTTGTTGATATAACCATGGTCTGGCTTTTTTTTGTTAAAACTACGAAAATACAGACGCGAGTAATCACAAGGACGCTGGAAACTTTTTGTCAAGCGTCAGGCTAGCGTATTAACTTTGCTAAAATTCAGATATTTTTCTCCAAGAATGTTTCTCGCACTAACGCGCGTCGCCTTAGTCATGCGTTGCAGGTTACCATTACGAATAATCTTGGAAAATGCCTAGGAGTTCTTTTGATTTATGAGCGTACCACAAGAAATACTTACC
>JAOSBL010000004.1:5216922-5245522 GCA_027568915.1 Erythroxylum roraimae | reverse complement strand
AGATGATGTACGTACGTACTCCTTGTTAGATTCTTTATTTCACATGCACCTAATCTTTTAAGTATTCACAAGAGAGAGTCGCACATATTGTACTTGTACACGATGACCTGTTAATGTAACTCTGACTGGACATCCCATGGACAAGCACACACTCAAGGCCTAGCGGAAAGCCCAAACTCATTTACCACACACAAGAGGAGCAAACATCGCAATATCTGAAATCTAACGACTCCCAAATGCCAAATGCCAACGCTCTCTCTATTCTTAGTCATTCGCCCTTCAATCCCATTCAAACCTTAAACTCTCCATTTCTACTTCCGCTCTTCTCACGAACTCCACTGCAACTGGCTCAGCTAGGCGGTTCGTCACTAAGGCTCCTGCAGGCTACTCGGACAGGGGCAAGCCCAGAGAGACTATAATGCCTACCTGGCAGTGACGTAGCTAGCCTGGGCCCCCAAAATTTTTTTTAAAAATAAATATTATATATAGATATATATATATAAATGAAGTTATTTAGGAGTTGAGCTCTCCTAAAATTTAAAAAATTAAACATTGGATCCTCCTATTTTACATATCTGGCTCCATCCCTGCTACCTGGGTGTGATTACGATGGGTTGATTGTAATGGGGTTGCTTAATGTCGGGAATCCCCCTGTAATTTGTGGTTCCTAAAAATAGTAAATTGGATTATATTGGAAATTTATCATTTAACTCTAGAAAATAACACATTCATTTTAGAAATACGGGGATAACGTTATTTTAAAAGTTTTGGAAAGATGAGAAACAATTAATATCCACCTACCTTTAATAAATATTTACATACCCACTCTTGGAAGAGGTCACATCCCACCTCTATAAATAGGGAAGCATGAGCAGGGCCCGCAGGGCGTAGCTCAGTTGGTTTCGGAGAGGCAGATTTGCTCCAAGATGCAAGGTTCGAATCTCACGGTTTGCAGTGTGGGAGCAACATTCTTGAGTCCCTTGTGGGCTTTGAGGGTGGGTTCCTTGTAGGCCTGTGGGTTGCTCACCTCCCCCTTAGCGGGCCGCTGAGTACCTGATTTATATCCTCCCAGTTGCTTCGTCGGGCCGGGGTGTAGGGGGGCCCTTTGAATTGGGGATTCAACCTTTTGCTCCAAGTTAACTTAGAACGAGACAAGTGAGGGGATTTAACTATAAGTTCTGAAACATTGTATGTTATATAAGAGGACAATGGCAACGTGATAGTTTCTGGGTGGATACATTATTCCGCACCAGTCACTATTCACCAAGCTTCGTGTTGTTTTTCTTTCCTCTTCCTAAATGGTCAGCCCAAAGTTCATGGGCCGGTTCATTTTCTGATATAGGCTGCAAAAGACGAGACAAATCCAGATGGGTGCGAACCATTACCAGGTTGTTCTTAAGCTGGTACCCATCTTTTAGGCCGGCCTAAAGGACATCAGTAGCTGGAAAATGGCAATCAAAAGAACAATGCATTTGAAAGACAACCTCGTTCAGCTAGCCAATCATGTAAAACACCGAATCTAGTATTGTGGACTCAAGCTCACATAATAGGAACCCTCATTTGCGAAAGGTGGTAAAGTCAATCTAAAAACAGTAGGGCAGAATCTGGCAAGCCAATTTCAATATATACACAGAGTCTGGTCTTCGCCTAACCCTAAAGAGGAAGAGAAAAAGTAAAGTAAAAAGAAACAAAGGAAAGGATCAAGTCGTTGGTTTGTGCTTGAAATAAAAATTCCGTGTTTTAAACTCCTTTTATTGTTCCCTGAACTCCCCCGAATTCAGGTAAAGTCAACAAGCGCCCAGAGGAGACTTTGCCCCTAATCGTCGCACTCCCTTATCCTCCTCCCCTTGGCTGGCTTTTCGACCCAGATCTCTCCCCCACACTCGCTACTATCTATCAGTGAGTTGCTCACTTTATTTCATTTCTCATCGATCAACTGAATTTCGACACTTTGCCTTAATTTTCGTTTTGTATTTTATGCTTTCCAATTAGTCAACGGCGTTTGATTTTGTTTTGCTGTGTCTCTTTGATCCAATCGGTAAACTGTACTTGAAGCAGTGGGTGTTACGGACGGTTATTATTTTTGTTACTTTCATTTGATTTTTGTTGCGTATTTCTCTCCGCGATGTTTCTGTTTCGATAAGGAGTTCCGATGAAGCTTTTATGCTTCTCCTTGTTTTTTCCCCATCTTTTTCGCCTTCTGAACATGATTTGTTGTTGAAATCATAAGAAGAGAGAACGAGTACGAATTATGAGATTATTTAGTACCCAGACCATGAACAAGTGTGCCTGTGAAAATTGCATTCCTTTGTTGGAGATGATTTGAACTAGAGTTCGTATTGCGTTTGTTTAAGCAGAGAGAGGAATTCTCAAGGGTTTGATTGAATCATGAGCTGCTTCAGCTGCTGTACAGACGATGAGATCCATAAAACTGCTGATAGTGGAGGTCCCTACCCTGTTAAGAACTCAGCAGGTATTATTTTTGTTTCCGTTTGAGATGTTATGGATAGAATTTAGTTAACTATTTGTTTAACCAAGCTGTGTTTCTACTAGCAGGTAATGTTGGCGGTTTCCGTGGGTCAGAGGCTGTACCAAAGGGTGCTCCTCCTGTCAAAATCCAGCCCATCGAAGTCCCTCCAATAACGTTGGATGAACTAAAGGATGTTACTGACACCTTTGGGACAAATGCCTTGATTGGTGAGGGCTCGTATGGAAGAGTGTATTATGGGGTTCTTAAGAGTGGTCAGGCTGCTGCCATCAAGAAACTAGATGCCAGCAAACAACCTGATGATGAATTTCTAGCCCAGGTTTGTTGAGAACTGAAAATTGTTCCTTTTCTATTAGCATATTCTTATTTTCTTCTAAATGTGTAATATTTGTCCAAATTTTTCAGGTTTCTAGGGTGTCGAGGCTGAAGCATGAAAATTTTGTACAGTTGTTGGGCTATTGTGTTGATGGAGGGTCTCGTATACTTGCCTATGAGTTTGCATCTAATGGATCTCTTCACGATATTCTTCATGGTACCCCCAATCATGCTTTATTACTTCAAGTACACAGGGATTTGGGCTTACAAATATATTTATACGTGTTGTGAATTTATCTCATTTTTAATATGATGAAAAGTTTATTGTGTTTAGAGCTAGTAGATCATTTCTGCAATTTTCAGTCCATTGTTTGACCGGGTTCAAGTCTTTATGAATGATTCTATGGACAACTTGGGCAAAGGATGCTTGTGTTTTTCTTCCAGTTCTTCTACTAGGGATCTTTAATGCAATGGAAAACAAACTTTAATACCAGGAATAGTACCTATTTACCGTTGAAGAGGGCTAGTGGGATGCCTGCTTGTCTAGTGAAAGATATCATCGATCTTCTAACCATGTAAACTTTTTTTATGTGCACATGATTTCATTTTTTAGCTTAAAGATAATTTATTCCTTATAGATGTTGAGAATTGAGAAGGCAGATTTATGATACTAGCTCAAGAGAGTGTAAACTTGGTTGCAATGTTGAGTAATCTCTGCCTTATTTTGTCGACATCTTGTTAATGCAGGGAGGAAAGGTGTTAAAGGAGCTCAACCTGGTCCTGTCCTTTCATGGCAACAACGTGTAAAAATTGCTGTTGGTGCTGCCAAAGGTCTTGAGTACTTGCATGAAAAGGCTGATCCTCATGTCATTCACCGTGACATTAAGTCCAGCAATGTGCTGATTTTTGATGATGATGTTGCAAAGATTGCTGATTTTGATTTGTCAAATCAAGCTCCTGATATGGCTGCACGTCTCCATTCCACTCGTGTTTTGGGAACTTTTGGTTACCATGCACCTGAGTAAGCTATTTGTCGTGATGATTTCTCCAGCTATGTTCATTATTCTTCTGTCACTTTAAAAATATACTGTTATGAGGAAACAAAGGGACTCGGTACACGTGAAATCATCCTTTTGAGATTTTCATTTGATGGACTAGTTCTGTGTTTCCACTATGTTAGATTTAGAATTTCATTGTCCTTATTTCCCTTTTGGTCAAATGTAAGTTACTGGACATTCCTTAATTTATATCTGAATGTGTGAACACCTTGAATGCTACGTAATAGATAAAACTGTTTTCTTTATACTGTTGGGCAGATATGCAATGACTGGACAATTGAATGCCAAGAGCGATGTCTATAGTTTCGGTGTTGTCCTTCTCGAGCTTCTGACTGGGAGGAAACCAGTTGATCACACATTACCTCGTGGACAGCAGAGTCTGGTGACATGGGTACTAATCTGATTTTCTCAATCAATTGATAAAACTTTGTGATAAAAGCTCTTGAAAAGGGGAAAAGCTTCCTCCTTTCTTTTCCTTGTTTCTTGGAATCCTGGTTGATTACTAAATCTCGTAATGTATAGGCCACACCAAAACTGAGTGAAGACAAGGTTAGACAATGTGTTGATGCAAGACTACAAGGAGAATACCCGCCGAAAGCTGTTGCAAAGGTGCGTCAACATTTCAAGCTTTGAGCTAATTAAATCATCCAAATGATATTCTTTTTATTGAAGAAATAGCATGTGTATTATTTGTGTCCAACTCTATCCACTTACATTTGTATGGGATTAAGTTTTCAGCTTCATTCACCAAACTAATGTCTAAACCTGTGCAGCTGTGTGTGTTGTAGTCACTCCCCATTGGGAGGAATCCTGAAGTAAAAATTGTAGATATGAGGTGTTATTCGACCTTTCCCTGAATCCTATATTCATCTTCTATTACAGATGGCTGCGGTAGCTGCCTTGTGTGTTCAATATGAAGCTGATTTCCGGCCGAACATGAGCATTGTGGTCAAAGCCCTCCAGCCTTTGTTAAATGCCAGGCCTGGACCTGCTGGTGATACACCAAGCTCTTGATTATCGTTGGATCTGTTGGTCAATCCCAAAGGTCTTAGATTATAGCCTTTTCTCCCTATCCCCCGCCTTTTCCTGCAATGTGGGCACAATTGGACACCTGTGCAAGCACTAGGAAGGGTTGTAAGAAGGTTGTGGTAAACTATTGGACTAGTTCCGGGGTTCTTCCATCATATGCTATGGATTGATTTGTTCCTAATGTGTGAGCCTATAAATCGCACCATACAGTTTTACTTTTTCTCTCATTTTCCTTTTTGGTTTAATTTCTTCTGCTTCTGCCGTGATTATTTACCAGCGTCTGGACTGATTCTATCCTATCTGTAACATGCTTAGATGTAAGTAGATGTGAATGGGTTCATATTGTCAGAAATTTTCTCAGTTCCATGAAATATTGGGATTTTCTGTATTCTGGCGTATCTAGACTTAAATGTTGTGAATTATGATATTATCTACTTTGATGGTATAGAATTGGTACAGCAAATCAGTTACCTTGACAACAATTGAACACTCATATAAGGAATACAAATCTATGATTGATATTCATGTTAAAAGTGGGTCAATTATAAGGTGCATATTCAATCTTACAACCCGAGTGCATGGAAAGGAAAAAACACTAGAATTTATCAGCTATGAAGCCTACAGTATTGTACTTAGTTCATGAACGGTATATTTGTTTATCATCTATTTCAAGCTTCCAATTTCTGTTCACATTGGAAAACTGCTCTTGCATTACTCAACAAATGGTTGTGTGCTTAATGCCATTAGAACTATATTTCAAATCTATAAAAACATTATATAATTATGAGCTGTTCTACAAATTTTGAAACAAAAGGAAAAAGCAAAAATACAGGCTTGAGATTACTATTCCAGATCTTAATTCTGGTAAGGTTGAATCAGTCAAGGCTTCCACCTCCAATGGATTGAAGCACACAGTAATGTAAACCAATCAATTCTCATCCCATCTCAACTTATCAAGGAAGAAAAGGGTTGTGCGAAGGATTCGACTCTTTCTGTTTTTTGTAAGCCCTGAAAAGCAGAAATTAAAAGAAATAGTGTGTTTTTATACGTTCAAAGCTTCGAACAGAGAACAGATGATGATCTAAGAGGATTGGAGGGAGTCCGTTGGAAAGTGTTACCGACCTAGTGGCACTAGAAGCCCCAAGCCCAACTGTCCCCAGTATTATGAAAAGGAAAGGGATGCCAATGAAGGTAGGATTACTTCTTCCCCTGTTTCCTCTAGGAACACCAGTCCTCACAACTCGACTATATACGCCTAATCATGAGAAATACCAGCAAAGTTTAAAGAATATAGCTCAGCAGAAGTAATACGAAAACGGGATGCAAGTAATATAGTTACCTGAAGCTGAGCCTTCACCCACTGCACCTGCAATGGCAAACATATCAAATTCAACGAATCAAGTTGGAGTCTTTAATGGTCTAGAACGGCTCACACAATCAACCATTATGCAAGCAGTGCGACTTCCACTCAAATCATCGTTTGCAAACTCATCCAAATTACCACCTTTATAGTTGGACATCTTGTACCTTATGAACTCAGATACGTACATCAGTATATGTGCTCAAAGGTCTCACATACAGAGCGAACAGTAGTCCCATGCTTTGGCAATCGCTTTCTAATATTTAATTCTGCTTCTGACAAGTTCAGTTAGTAGGATATATTCTCAACATAAGGAATGTGATGACTTTTTCTAAGACACCTCCTTTCCTGTTACATTCTTATAACGTAATGATGTCTGGATTTCAAATGATTTCAAGAAGACATTCCAATCTCGATTTCTTTAAAGGTGGTTCACCAACATAAACACTACTACCAGGAGGTTTGCCCTTGTATTTGTGATATTGTTATGTCAAATTTTATTCTCAATCATATGCAAATCCTTACTTTCACTTGCAGCAACCCAACCTCCTGCCATTCTCTTCCTCCTCATTATATGAGAGCATGTAGAAAAGAGATACCGCTTTGAGATCAGGCTTGCAATTCATCGATCTGTTTGCTGCCACTTTACATTCTCCTTGATTTTAAGATATACTCCCTCAGGAGCCTTATCACACTAAGCAACTTCCCCAGGGATCCTCGCTTAGATGTTGTTAAACCTGGTTTATATACCCAGTAATTGACTTCTGCAGTAACTTACCCAAAAATACAATTCATATTACAGTAGTTACATATTACCTCTTTTTTTGTTTACATCTTGAGCAATACAAACCAGGCTCCACAATTCCTAATGATTGAGAAGCAATTCTTGTAACCAGAATTTTCTCAGTAATCACTTCCCTGCTCTTCTGTTAATAAAACAGCCAGGAGTATGACCCTGTCATCATAACTGTTTGAGTGATAAGCTAAAGAAGCTTCTTCATATTCAGTTTGCCTTCATTTTCGACGAATGACATCCTTTCAGGTTCTTTCTCATATTGAAACATACCTCCTGGGGAAACTTATCAAAATGAGTAACTTCACCAAACACTCTAGCTTCCCTAACTGTCCCACCACTGCCAATTTTCGCAAAACAATTTCATTTGGCCTTCTTTCCCTTTCATCTTGAGCAATTCCATGCTCCCATCCATGAAAGACGTAACTTATACGATCAAAGAGGAACCATCTTTTCAATTATTTGGCAGTAAACACAACTGCAGCAACTTTATAGGCTATGGCTGTCATTTTGCCAGATATGTTAACACCAATAAAGATTTATATGCAGTGGATACATCTAAAAGCAGCCTGACACTATACAATGGAGCAAGATAATAACGCCAATAATGTGCACCAGACATGAGGAGGACACGACCCTAATTACGTCGTTTACCAGACAAAGGATGAAACTAATTACATAATTTACCAAACAACCCTAATTACAGTATATTATAGAGCAATATATTGAGGCCAATATTGTGCACCAGACAAGAGGAGGAAACAACCCTAATACATAGTTTACCTTTTTAACACAACAAAACCTCTCCCCAAGTCATATCAATATTGCAATATTGAACTATGGGGCATTACATAATTGACACATCTACATCTAAAACTAAAAAGTCCAAAAGTCAAAAGCATTCAGGTGTTAGTCCAAAACTCCAAGTTCATCTATTAGGCTAAGGTAGACCATTTGAGAGTTTGCAAACCATGATCGTTTAAGGCATACCCTTCATCTAATGTAGAAAGGAGAATCACCTGGAAGCAGGAAACTGTAAGCTTCTGAAACCTGTAGATGAGTGCATCATTAGATTAGACGAATTGGGCGTCAAGAAAACATAAACTTTATCGTGTACAATCCAGAACCAAATTAAAATGCTCAGAGACAGCTGTCGCTAGTTGGGGAATAGGCAACGTATTGCTTCAATCAGACAACTATAGCTACATTTATCCTGATGTGATGACTGGATTCTTTGAAGCCAGTGTCATAAAGGAGTACATGTAGAATCAAATTTATCAAACTCGTAATCGAGTTCTTACATGATATAAAGAATAAAAAAGGAAATTGATGAATCTTACCAGCTTGAAGTGTGACTCGGCACGAGCCTTTTCATGGGTAGGAAAGAGATCAGGATGACATTCCCATACCTTCTTTTTATAAGCAGCTTTAACCTGCAACACCCATTTCAATTTAGTGACAGAACAAGAAAACGAGAGAAAGAGAGTCTACATTTTATACGAACAACATCTATGGCGAGTTGTTGTAACACCGGATTGACTAGCAACAGTTAACAAAAGCTGTAATTGAATAAAAAGGAGAGCAAAGCTTTAATCAACTGAATAAACCAGATGATCTAGAAAGACAGCCAATTCAACCAATGAACTTGAGTACCAATAAAGATGAGCTCGTGAATAAAAATACATGATCATTGACATAAGGCATTACCCTGGAGCTAGCAGCTGTTAGACTAGAGAGAAAAATAATGGATAGGATAAAACAGCATATCATGGGTAAGAAAAGATGAAACTTGGGAAAGAAAAGAAAGAAAGAGAGACAAAAAGTTAGATGGGTTTTGGAAGAAATTAAGGGAAAGGGAAATTACATACATACCTGAGAAGTGCTAGGGTGGGAGTCGGGAGGCAAGCCTAGTAACACCCTCGCCTCATCGCCCTGCATCTCCTTCAAATTTCTCCTTACTTGTGCCTTATACTTTCGCCCTGTTCTTTTATTATAATAATATAAATGTTAAAATGAGGAAAAAAGAAAAAGAAAAAGAAGAACACAAATTTGTTTACCGAATGTTGTACTATCCTTGACACACAGACAACAATCCAATCCAATCCCTACTGTAACTCAGTTCCCGTTGTTGCTTTTCTCTCCTTACCTGAACTCAAGTACTTCTTAACGTTACTAAATTACAATGTTGTACCGGTCATTTTTGTATGGACGGGTGCCATTAATACAGCGTTGAACTCATGCCACGTTCGTTACTCTTTAACCGTTGATCTTCTCTCACATGCGACTGCTCCACACTCAATAATAGTGATTTTACGCTGTTATTTTTCTGAAAAATAATTTACGCTGTTATTGGTCAGTAGTATTTCAGTGTGAGATTATGAAACGACGTTGCTTTACCACCAGGTAAGAGAAATTGTGAAACCAGTGCAAATTGGAAGCTAAAAGCAAGAATATAGGCGGCGCTGCCTCCTGTCTCCGTTACCAGATTCTGTGAACTGACCACTATGAGTAGACATGGAGGAGTTTTCAAATTGGGTCTCCGTGTTATGTTGCGTTCTTTAAACAACCAACTTCAATCTGCCTCTGCAGTTTCGCATCCAACTCCTATTAAAGCAACCACCTTTCTCCAATCCCACATCGCGGATTATGCTTCTATGTCCGTTTTCCGCTCCTATTCTACTGGTACCATGCTTGTGTTTATGTAACTGTTCCAAATTTTTGTAAAGTCGTAAAATTTAATCACTTCTTAATATGTTTGTTCTGGTACTGTTTTCTGTGTTAATGCCAGAGTTGCATTCAGAGTTATCACATGATCTCCTCAGGATCATGGAGGGAAGGTTATCGGCTATTGAGCACAGAGGTGCTTGCCTTGAGAATTTCTTAAACAAGGTCATTTGGGTTATTCTGATTGATCCATAATTTTTTTTCTTTGTTTCTTGCATATTCTATTTTTAAAGTCGTTTCTTCAACTTCTTTTCATATAAGAGTATTAAGTAATGTCTCATATTCTGTTGTTGCTTAAAGCCAGAAGCCTCGCCAGCTGAGTATTCAAAGGCTAATAAAGAGCTCAGCAAACTACGCGACTCAATGGAACTTATAAGTGAGCTGAGGACGACGCAGAAGGTACTTTGTTGATTGCATCTCCTTTTCAATGGAAATGTAGTTGACAACTTATTGATTCATAAGGGTTTGTCATCCTTTAAATGCTCGTTAAAGTTTTTCTCATCTCACTATGTAGGAGATTGATGGTTTGAAGTCACTAATGGTTGAATGTACCGAAGACAAAGACATGTTTGAAATGGCAAATGAGGAACTGAGTCAGGCTACTGAAGAAGAGAGAAGAATTCAGCATTTGCTTCTCAAGTCTTTACTTCCAAAAGATGATGCTGATGAGAGGGACTGTATTCTGGAAGTGAGAGCAGGTAAATACCCTTGGAGATTAGTATCAAAAGTAGAGTTCTATTTTCTATTTATCCTCTTGTTTCTATTATCAGTATTCCTTTTCTTGTTCCTTTTTAATTTGATTTTTACAGTTCTGAATTTGACAAAGTTTTGGATCAGGAACCGGAGGGGAAGAAGCTTCTCTGTTTGCAATAGACGTATTCAAAATGTAAGACTCTGAACACTTTTAGCTGCATCGCCATACACGGATTATATTATGAGAGTCTTATTTTGAAAACGGTGATCTTGTATAAACTATAACAGGTATGAGAGATATTCACAGAAGAAAGGTTGGAAATTTGAAGTGGTTGAAATTACGGAGTCTGATATGAGGGGATACAAGGTTTACTTTCATTGCTTGTTAAATACTATTTTGCTAATTTCTGACTTGCCATCTCTTAAACTGTTGTTCCTGATTGTTCATCACTGACAATAGATTATATTTGAAGCCCTAGAATTTGATGCGGAGCTAATTTTTTTGATTGTTTTCTTGTTCGTAAACTTTTTGATCTCCCGTTCAGGAAGCTAGCGCAGCAATTTCAGGGGTTGGTGTTTTTGGGAAACTTAAATTTGAGAGTGGAATTCACAGAGTGCAGGTTTTTTTCTGCTCATTATCTCAGGCATGCGTCACTTGTGGAAGATATAGCTGTTTAAAATCATATATTATTCTTGTGGCAGCGAATTCCTGCCACTGAGAAGTCTGGCCGTATCCATACTAGTGCAGTCTCTGTTGCTATTCTTCCCCAAGCTGATGAGGTGTTAGTCATTACATTCTAAAGTCATTAGATACATCATTTGGAATGTTTGAATTAATATTTTGGGGCATTTTGTTTGTCTTCAAGAGTTATCTTTGGGAGAGGTGCTAAATATAATCATGAGAGTTTATTTTCTGCTATGAAATTGTGACATTCTAAGATTCACAAAAAGTCCAATTAGGACAACAAATAAAGGGCATGAAGAGCCATTTCCCTTGCAGTGACAGTTTATTTGGAGCTTCTGCAGGTAGATGTTCAATTGAGGAATGAAGATTTGAGAATTGACACGTATAGATCTGGTGGTTCAGGTGGTCAGCATGCAAATACTACTAATAGTGCTGTTCGAATAACACATCTCCCAACTGGGATAACGGTATCCATACAAGATGAACGATCACAGCATATGGTAAATTTACAATAGTTTCTGTC
The DNA here is from genome assembly GCA_027568915.1 of Erythroxylum roraimae. Taxonomy (NCBI): domain Eukaryota; kingdom Viridiplantae; phylum Streptophyta; class Magnoliopsida; order Malpighiales; family Erythroxylaceae; genus Erythroxylum; species Erythroxylum roraimae. The sequence goes on along the minus strand of JAOSBL010000004.1, from coordinate 5,233,854 downwards.
ATTTTGCTTTCCAGGTGATTTGTACCATTAGATTGGAATCGTCCTCTGAATTTCAAATATCTCACTTGCTATACACAAGGATTGCGAAGTGGTAGTATAAGTGTTACCCGATTTTAACAGTACTTTTTGTTGTAACTAGCTGTAAATGATGTAATCACAGATTATAACGGGTTGTTGTTGAAGCACTGTGATGTACAAAAGCTGGATAACTTTGGCCATATAAATCATGTATTGTTGGATATTGCAGCTGACTTGCACACAGGGTTGCATTTCTTTTCTTAAACTGATGTATGACATGCATGTCAATCGAAAACTATAAGATATAAAAATATTTGACAACGAGTCAGCTTGATAAAAGATAAGAATCTACTAGAAAATTATTTTTTCTGGTTGTAGCGATGTGGTTTACATACCACGGTGACTTAATTGTTCATTATCACATTGCATGATGTTGTTATGGCAAACTTAGCAATATAACAGCCATATGATGGTTGATTCACTTGTGCTAGTTTTTCTTCTGATTGTTTTAGAACAAGGCAAAAGCCCTGAAAGTGCTATGTGCAAGGCTATACGAAATTGAAAGGTCAAGACTACAAATGAGTCGATCAAAACTTCGGTCAGAGCAGGTAAAACAATGTTTAAGATAACTTTTGTCAAGTCAAGAGCTACCATGCTGTCTTTATTCTCAGAATGACTCAAGTAACTTGTCATTTTAATAGATTGGTAGTGGAGACAGATCTGAACGCATCAGAACATATAATTTTCCTCAAGGTCGTGTAACCGATCATCGTATCGGTATAACTCATCATGCAATAGATGACATGATGCAAGGAGAGAGCCTGGACGTATTCATTGATGCTCTTCTTCTGCAGCAGGAAATGGATGCAATTGCATCATTCAGTACCCTTGACTGAACTTTTTCATTCTACTCCTGGCCTGTTTTGAGTGCCTAGCAGTGGTAGATGTTTTAGTTGTTACTGCCTTTCTTTGAATAAAAACCTGATATAAGCTGTCATGTTTTTCTTGCCGTACACTTTGTAGGCATCCGAAATCAATTCCAGATTGGAATGTAAAACCCCATACACAGCTGGTTGACAGAAATGTTATTGTTTTTCTTGCCGTACATCTTGTAGGCTTCTAAAATCTGTTCCAGATTGCAATGTTACACCCAATAAACAGCTGTTTGACAGAAATGTTATTGTACCTTGACCTTGAGGTCTTGGTAATAGGAGAAGTTTTTGTAACATTGATATGCAGCAGAATTTGAGATGTACAGGCAATAATTTTGAGTTTGACCCCACACCGTCACCTAATCAAAAGGTATGTGGATGACCCCCCGCACTTAATTGGATGGCGAAAGTCATGAATTTACTCCGACCCCAACCAGTACGAAGAAAGCTAAATGTCTAATCATGAAAGAAAATAACCCAGACGACCAGATGTGATCGTTGTACAAATAACATTTTTAAAACAAAACATTTCCTCTTATCTTTCTTTTACCAAGCAAGAATAGAATACCATATTTTGCTTGTGCGAAATGAGTAATTTATATATATATATGTAGATTCTAAATAAACATTTTCAAATATTTATAACTTCGTAATATGGTTTCTCTTCCATACAAAGACGATGAAAATCTTGTAAGGCGATGGGCAATGCCCGAAGATGCAGAGCAAATCCTGGGGGGTCCAGTATTGTCCGGACTGAAGGAGACAGGTGAACCAATCTAACTCGAGCAACGCCTACCTTCGACACAAGATGGATGAAAAATCGGGTTTGGCTTAGTTTCTGTCAACATAACATAATACAAATAGAGAAAAAGATGAAAGCTTTTTCCGGTTTCCTTTATTTGAGCATTTTGGTTCAACAAAAATTGCACCCAAGTCCTCTTCAAATATAAAAGGTCTACGAAAATGACCAGTCGCGAAATGGGATTGCTTGGAAATCGCAAAAAATCATGTATTGGGTAATCCTACCCGCAAAAGTCTCTTTCTTTACTTGCAAGGTAGAAGTTTGGAAAATGTGAAAGAAATAGAACTTTGGTGATTGGCTTGGGGATGAAATCTGTTGGTTCTTTTCCACTATTGGTTAAAAGAATTAAAAGATGTACTAAACAAAAGTTTCCATGTGACGCCAGTAGTTCCGGATCTAACAACAATTGGAATCCAATGCAAGACTTTGGAAACAATGAGATTCTGGGTCTTTTAAGAGTTGCAACGTATGGTTAATGAAGTGTTAAAGTTTTGTCTCCATCTGATTATTGGTTTCCGTATTTGGAATTGGACCTCAAGGTAAAGAGAGTTATGTTGTTAGTTTCTATGTTCGGTTTATCAGTTGCTTACGCCTATTACCTATAGATCTAAACTAAGCAACGCCAATTGTCTCTGACACAGCCGCAGGCCGTCTCTCAGAAAGCAAACAAAAAGAGAAGATTTTTGCAGTTCCATTAACACACAATCTGACACACTCCCCAAAACTCAGGGGTGTTAGAATCTAGTCAAGGGAATCAAACAAACTGGGGGACGAGATTCGCACACTTCTTCGATGGATATTATAATCTAAATGACCAACCGGGTCACCCTTATTTCCTCCAAAAAAGAGTCGTAAGAAAAGTGTTCAAGACTAAAGAAAAGGATTGTTTCCCAGTTTGGTCATTGTTCTTGTTGACATGGGCGATTTTGGTGAAGGGTCTTATGGGTGGAGCTGGGAAGAGAACAAGCAGTTTGAGATGGCTCTTGCTGTGGTTGATGAAGACGACCCGGATCGATGGCGGGTCGTTGCAAGCATGGTTGGAGGCAACAAGACTGCAGAGGATGTTAGAAAACATTATGTAATTCTTTTGGAGGATTTGCAGCGTATTGAATCTGGCAAATTGGACCATGCACTTGTTGGAGAAGAATCTGAGAGTCTTCTGCAAGTGGACTGTGCACAACCCTGTTCGTGGGCCGAAGAAGATCACAAGTATGTGCTAATTTCTCTGGATACGAATTGGAAAGCTTATCATACCTGCTCATTAGTTTGATTTGATTTCTCTTGTCGTTTGTCTCGCCTGTCCTATCATGTTTCCATGAACGTTTTTGGTTAGTATTGGATCATTCCTGCCTAAAGAATGTCACAAAATTTTAGTTCTCTTTGTCCGAAGATATCTTTGTCTTCCACGGCCAATAGCAGGCTCGAGGAAGAAGCGGTAACAATTCTTATGTGTCGTGCAGTGACCTAATTACAAAATTAAACTGTTTGGTAGTTTCTATGAACTATCTAGGATCATTCACCGAATCCATTGTTAATTTATGTAATTGACAGATAATAACCAAAAGAAAATTTTCCATTTCAAAGCTTTCATCCCGGCAGCATTGTCCTCTGTCTGGTTCTTAGGAGATTTGGGTCTAAAGCTCTACAGCTTTCAGTTTAGTCTATTTTGGCGTTAGTCAAGAAACTTGCATGCTCTTTATCTAACCCTGTGGATGCTAATTCAACTTCATAGTCAGTTTCTGGTTTTCTACTGTAATTAATAGGGGTGTTTAGTTTCATAGTTTTGGTTGAGCTATCAACAGAGACCAAGTGCCCATATTCATGGATTGTTGCTCCTGTTCTTATCGTTTAATATCAGAAGTCGCATATCTTCTAGTCTCTTGGATAAAAGAGTGTACATTACCAGCTATTAGGGATTAGTCTAAGTGATAACATGGTAATAACGTTTTCTCATCTACTAGAGTTCAAATTAGGAAGGAAAATCCTTGGCCTAAATGGACTCTGTTATACCGAAAAAGTAAAAGAGTAAGACATGCTTTTGCATTACATGGTGGCCTGAAGGTTAAGTCTGAGGATGTTGTAGGACATTAGCATTTCATTTTGATGTCTTGAGATGGATATTTCATGTCAATGGCGTCTTGCTTTGTTCATACTCTTGTGTGGCAATCATATTTAAATTCTGGATTGATCGTTGATCCCGTGGAAACAGAAATACAATTATCAGTTCATTGATACGAACTTCAACTGTAATAACAGGATGCTGTTACAAATGAACATAAGCTGATTGGTGGAGCCAATGGCAAGTTATCAAAGCAGAATTGTTCCCTGTTAAAGGTCCTACCAGGGAAAATGCCGATGATAGGGCCATAAAATCCAAGCTTTATCAGTAGCTCATGAAGGTAACTTTTTCCTTTGTAAAGTCGAAGTTTTCAAGTGAAATTCAGATAATTGTAACTTGTAAAGCACAAGTTTCCTCCTGCATCTGTTTCAGAATAAGGACTTGAATTTAGGATTGCAATTTTCTCCTCTTTACTAATTTTGTATTTTGCTAATCTCAGATGTTGCTTGTTTGCTCCACAAATATAGGGTCTAGGAACATGACGCAATTTAGGGTCACATCTGTAGTTCTTTAAAGGAAACTTATTCCCTTCTGACAAGTCGTGATGCTTTTCCATGGTGATGGGGGTGGTGGGATCTTAAAAAAGCGACAAAACTTCAACATTGGCTACCTTTTTTTTTTTTACAAAGGGAAAAATAAAAACCAAACTACAACACTAGGTTAACGCCTGAGGGTACACTGCGCTGTGCGCATCGTGGTGAAGAAGCTCCCGGAGACTCGGAGGGGGCTCTTGAAGGATATGCATGCCGGGACTTAAATGGCCCGCGAGACGAGCGAGACTGTCTGCACACTTCAACATTGGCTACTTTAATTAGTAAGGAGACAGTTGCGTCTAAATTGGGATAACACTATAGTAGACACGCTTGTCCTTCCAGGGCCTTGATTACCACTAGCTATGGGAATCCCCTGTTCTATACCTTGACGCCACTGGAGTCACATCCATACAGAGTTTCAGATTACTAAATATTAGTTGATGGTCTTGCGTTAGAGACAAAAGATGAAGCTTGTTTTTTCCTTTTTGGAAACTTGAATCTGATTTAAAAGAAATGAGGACCCAGACAAATGCCCTTTCCGTTTGAGTAGCAGAAGATCAACATAATGGGTAAATAGCATTTTTGTGTCAGCCCAGAACCACAGACCTTGGGCCTTCCCCATTACTATATCGAACGGGGACAGAAATTAACACCTTAGCCTCAGTGATTTTTCAGGATGCCATTTAACTTGATCGTGCTTTTCCAAATGCGTTTACATTTCAGTTCAGGACTGAGATGCATAATTATCTGCTTCGTATAGGGAAATAGAATAGACCAAAAAAAGAAAACAACACCAAATAATAGAATCTGTTTATCCATATTTGTATTGCACTCTGATATCACTTGTTAGGCTTCGATACTATTTATTACGGCTCTAAATAAATAACACTCACAAGACATCTAAGGTTACTCAACTAGTGACAAATTGTTCAAACAATAAAAATGACTAAAAATTACAAACATAAAATTTCAACGTGGAAAATTTTCATTTTATCATGAAAAACTCTTTGGCGTAGAATTAAAATTACGGGATAAATTGACAATATAATCTATTAAATCAAATAATAAGATGTAAACAATAAAGTTTTCGAGCTTTCTCATTTAAGAACACCTTATAAGCTAACTACAACTAATTTATCTCTTTAAACTTTTCCTAAAGCTCTCTCAAAAGAACTGAGCTAACCACCTTAAGAATTGAGTATTATATATTCACATGTGTGTGCGTGTACGTGGGTGCGTGTGTGTCTGTGAGAGAGCGTGAAGGTGAACCTTGGAGCAACTAATAAAGTTGCTCTTTTGTGACCATAAGATGATAGGTTCAAGTCACGGAAACAATCTCTTTGTAAAAATATAAAGAGAAGGTTGTGTATATTATGACCCTCTCTAGACCCCGCAAAGTAAAGAACCTTATGCACTGGGTACATTGACTTTATGTGTGTACACACACACACATAAACATATATACTAATACTCCTCATAGACAAATTTTAGAAATCAAACTTTAATAAAACTATAATTGAACAAAGTTATTTGAACTCTAAAACATTTCTCTTATTGAAGTGTTTTTGTATTATTTAACTACTATCTTCAAATCTTCAAAAGGATAAGATTTATCACGTCCTCCTTCTAATCTAATGAGATATTTAAGACATCTAAAGTTTAGATTTAGTAGAACTAGTCAAGTAACTATCCATAAAATGGGGCTAGACTCACAACAATCTCCTCCTTCAACCTATTTTGAAGGAGAAATATGCCACCCAAAAAAAATCACTTAAATGTCATCCTGATGAGCTTCCTATAAAGCTCAAGCTTACTCCTGAGAACCCACTTCTTAGCAGCATGTTTGAGTCCCTAAAATTTCTTCATCAACTTCCACACCAAGCCTCTTTTCCTTTGACTTCGAGTGATTGAATTTTTTAAAGATTCTTTGGCTCCTCTTTGATAGTGACTAGGAGATATTCTAAACTAGGATATCTTATTGAAGGCTTCTTCTCTTTAATTGGGCATCTTTTAACATTTGAACGGGTTGTTTCCTTTGCTCATAATGCTTATGGTCCTCTTTCACATCACCCACATGATGTGTCTTATGTGACTCATGCCACTGATCATTATCATCCTGTGCTAGCTCACATTTGCCTTTTTCACTTGTAGGCTGATCATCAAAAGTTGAAACAAGGATAAAATTCACAATACCAAATGATGAATTATTGGATGTAATCTTGTCTTCATCAATGAGATTTGCATCTAATTCATGTTCATAGAAGACTAAGTTCTTACTTCTAACAACCTTTCGTTTTTCAGGTTATAGAGACTATAGCCAAACTCCTCATCACTCTATCCAACAAATATATAAAAGGCAATCTTTGAATTTAATTTTGATATTTACTCTTTTAGCACGTGCTATAAAGCCTAGCTTCGAACAACCATCAAATACGAATATGTTAGATCCTTCCCCTTTCATAGTCTCTCCAAAATGTCAATCTCCAAAGGGACTATAAGAGTTATGTTGATCACGTATACAATGGTTTTGATCACCTCAACCTAAAAGGACTTTGGTAGTTTTGACATTCGAAGCACACACTGAACCTTCTTTATAATGGTTATATTCATCCTTTCGGTAACACCATTGTGTTGTCGAGTACCAAGTTCTGTCTTCTCATGTCTTATGTCGTGTCTTGCACAATACTCTTTGAAACTCGTTGGAGGTATACTTGCCTTTATTGTCGGTTCAGAGACACTATAGCTTCCTCTCTGTCTCCCTTTCCACTATGGCATAAAATCTTCAAAAGGTTTCTAGCACCTCAATTTTTGTTTTTAATAAGAAACCCTAGTCTTGCCTGTAACATCATTGATAAACGTAACAAGTACTTATTATCACCGAAAGACTCTTATCTCTATGGGACCGCATACATTAGAGTGCACTAGCTCTAATTTTGTCTTCCTTATAGACTTTTTATAGAAAGACACTCGATGCTGGTTTCTAACCACACAATGATCATAGGGGTTGAGAGAAATTGTAGTCTTTGCAAGGATAAGGATTTTTCAGCTTGCAAATTGATCTCTTTCTAACTAACGTGTCCCGATCTCTATCGTCACAAATTCAGTGAAGTATTTTCTTGAATGGCGTGCAATTCTCTAGCATACACCTTCAAGTGTGTCTTATATAGAGTGTAGTAAAACTCACCATAAGCAACTGTCAATGCTCTTTTAGACAGCTTCCACTTGCCATCACCAAACGTGTGTCGGTATCTGTCTTGGTCAAGCATATTTGCAGATAGCAAATTGAGTTATAAGTCCAGAATATGTTGTACATCTCTCAAGGTCAATATGCACCCAATCTTGATTTAAACTCAAATGTCTCCTATGATGCTAGCGAAGCTTTGATTGCCCACCTTCACGCTTCCAAAATCACTACTCCTATAGTTGGTGAAATATTCTCTCCTTGAAATACAATAATATAATGCCCTTGTATCAACAAGTCACTCCAAATCTGAGTGATTAATATGGAGATGCTCACTAGTCACAAAAATCAACGCACTTTATCTCCTATGCTTGATGTCACTACTCATTATTGTTATTGTCTTCATCCTTCTGGTTGTCTTGCTTCTTATGGTCTTTCTTCCACTTATAATAGAACTTCTTTATGTGATCAGTGAAAAATCGAAGGGGATTAAATATTTGCAAACTTTTCGCAAATTTCTTTGGCACCAATAAAATATAAAACAAGCAAAACGAAATAACAAAAACTCCAGAAATTTGGTAACGTAGTTCGGCACACCTTGCCTACGTCTGCGGGCCCTCACCCAGCTTAATAACCTTCACGAAAGTACAATAGATTTACCCAAGGCTTTACTGAGCCGACACCACTCAACCCTTGACACTATCCCTCAACCTCACTTCCTGTGAAAGAATTTCACACCCAATAGTACAACCGCCTTGTACTAACCTCAACAGAGGATTTTCTCATTCAACCTAATAGTACGACCGCCTCGTACTAACCTCAACAGAGGATTTGTCTAATTACTTTCATTCAAAGACAATAATAAATAAAATAGCTCAAGTGTTTAATTAACTGAAAATTAAATAACAAAAATACTTGAGACAAAGAAGACTTCCTTATGAATTTGTCTGCTTAAAATAACTCAGCTGAAATCTTTCGCCATAGTTAATTCTTCCGTGGCACAAATCACGTTGCTGCCTATACTGCCCAATGTTTCCAAGAAAAATTACGCAGTCCACTGCTCACAAGTAATTGATGCAGACTGTAAAAATTCAGCACCAAAAGAACGATTGTGCATCCCAGCAAAGTTTATTTCGGAGACATATGAAACTTCCACTAAATCAATGATTCACACGCACACCAAAGCCACACAAATCAATTATCAAATAACATAATACTTGGTCTATCAAAACCACATCTGCGCAACTCAAAATACCATCAACAATACACCACCGAAAAACTCCCTTAAATCAATTATCTATTTACCTAAAACTTGGCTCCACCAAAAGATCTTGCACAGATCGAAAAACATCCTTATCCTTTTTCACTTGACCACCACTTTGAACAAAGCCACACTCTTTTTAATTTTTTGCCGCAACCCTCTAGGTTTTTCTTGACTTGCGTAAACACTTGGATGTTTACCAAAACCAGGAGATCTACTCACATGTATTGGATAGACTTGAATATTACATTGAAAATAGGATGCATATATTGGATAGAATTGTAGCAGCACATATCTTCTCAATTTCCATCATAGATGCAATCTTCAATCCATATAATAATTCCAATTATCTTATATGTCTAATTTAAAATGCCAAAACTAAATAAAGAATATATAAAATATATTCTAACAGTATCCATAAGGAGTTTTGAATGAAGATATGTTGATAATTGAAAATGACATTGTATTACCATTTCACTAAGGTGATTATTTTGTCGATTTAGTAGGATATTCTTCTATTAATGCACCTTAGATTTGTCTACTATGTTCTATTTAAACTTCAGCTTGATTATCAGTTTAAGAGTAGTAAACTAAATTTGCAACTTATCTCCTTGTAATTTGTAGAATTTAGAGTCAAGAAAATGTTCTTTCTATTATTGGTGTTATCTCTATTATTGGTGAAGGTCTCTAAATGTTATGAAGCTTGAACACATTAGTGAATGTAATATGTGGAAACCCCTATGCATCCTTCAAACCTTTTATCTAAGGATGAAGCAGGTAAGAAGGTTGATTATCTAAGGATGAAGCAGGTAAGAAGGTTGATCAAACTCTTTTTAGAGGAGACATTGGTTCTTTACTTTACCTAACAACATGCAGACTTGATATATTATTTAGTGTTTGTTTGTGTGCAAGATTTCAAGCAGATCCTAGAGAATCTCATTATATTGCTGTTGAAAGAATATTGAGATACTTGTCAGGTTCTACTGATCTTTATTTAATGTATAAGAAAGGTAAAGATTTCAGGTTAATTAGCTACTGTGATGCTGATTATGCTGGAGATAGGATTAATAGGAAGAGTATAAGTGGAGGTTGTCACTTTCTTGGTCATCTAATTTCTTGGTCAAGCAAAAGACAAAGTTCAATTGCTCTATCTACTGCAGAAGTTGAATATATGTTAGCTGCAAGCTGTTGTTCACGGACGATATGGATTAAGTATTAGTTAGAAGATTACTCCATAAAAGAAGAACAAATTCCAATCTTCTGTGACAACAGAAGTGCTATCAATCTATCAAAGAATCCAATACAACACTCGAGGGCAAAGCATATTGAAGTTAGACATAATTTTATACGAGACTATGTACAGAGAAGAATCATTAGTCTACAATTTGTCGAGACAAATCAACAATGGGCGGATATCTTCACTAAACTTATGTGTGAAGATAGATTCAAAGAAATCAGACGGAACTTGAACATGGTAATGCTGAATGACCATTCGCCTGACACATTATGACCCAGATGATTCACACTAGAAGAAGATAAAAAGTCATAAGTTTTCAAGTAAATAGTAACGGTAAGCTGTGGACGGTAACTTTTCAAGAGTAGTATTAGAAGGAAATCCTCTCAAGATTATAGAATACCTTTTACTCTAGAATATTCTTGAAATACTTTAAAACTGACTTGTTTAGTGTTCTCAACTAAGATGATTCATCACTCTGTTCTAAGCTTCAAGTTCTTTCGTTTCATATTCTTACTTTCAGATACTAACATCGCTACCTTGAGCAAAATACAATTGTGTGTTTAGTTTTTATTGTTACAAATCACAAATGGAGCAATCTTTTATCTATGTGAGACATGTTGATTTCATCTCCTTGAAGGAAAATCAAATGGACATTGAACCAAAAATTGAAGCAGTTGGCTTGAAAAATTTCTTTAAGGTTTGTGAAAAAGTCTATCTGAATGAGATATATGAGTTTTGGAAGAATGCAAAGGTGGTAGACGATACCTTAGTATCAATGGTAGATGGATTGTAGGTTATCGTGACACAAGATTCTATCAAGAAGGTCAGTGGGTGTCCAAGTATTGGAGCAAAGCTTTCTAATGATACAAAATGGATTACTCAAGATTGTGTAGATAAAACACAACTCAATCGACAACTATATGAAAGTAGTGACCCAAAAGCTAGGAAGGCGTCAACTCTTGTTCCGAAGGTTAGGGTTCTACATTCACTACTTCTTCATTGTGTTCTACCAAGATTAGGCTCAAAGGACGTTATGACAATGATCGATAAACAATGTTTGTTTCATCTACTCAATCATAAACCCATTAATCTTCCGTACTTAATTTTGAAGTACATGATGAAGTCAAAGGGAGATTCTAGCTCTTTACCGTATGGTATGTTGTTGACAAGGATTTTTAGAGAATCTGGAATCTTTCTCGATAGAGGTAACATGATGAAGATGGATATGAAGAGCATTATTAATGCCACCACTATTCACAGAATGAGAATAAAGTTTAAAGATGAGTCAAATACAGGTTCTACACCGAAAGCAAGATCTGAGGGGGAGCATATAGTAAGACGGAGCAGGAGTGAACGTGTTACGTCTGTAAGAAAAACAAAACCTCGATCGACAAGAAGAACATCGACAAAAGAAAAGACTGAGAAATCGTCTGATGTACCAATAAAAGCTAAGATAATTTCATAGAAAGAGGAAAGCTGGGTTAAACAATCAGCACAACAAGTGTCATTGAAGAGAAAGGCAGAGACACTTCAATCAGAAAAATCTAAATAGACAAGAAGGTCACCAAGACTATTGACCTTACGACAACGAGAACAGAAGAAACAGAAAGCTCTGATTCTTGGTGAAGATTCTGAAAAGTCAGAGAAAAGACAACAGGCAACTAGATCAATTGTCTCAATTTTGCAAAGTCAATCAGCAAAATCATCTAAAGAGACAGAGATAAAGAGGAAGTTAGTATTTGAGAGGAAGAAGCCTTAACAACAACTTTCTTCTAAACCGAAAGAAGAATAAAAGAAGTAGAAGCCCAGTCTGAGAAAGGTTTCTTCATCAGATGTTCAACAGAAGATAAAGACAATTGAACACCAATTGGAACCTTATAATCCTTCTCAACTAATAAACAAAAAGGATTTGAGAATGAAGATTATAGAAGAATCAGTACCTACTCGAAGCAGAAGCTAAGTTATTATTAGGGAATGTTAAAAAAAGTCAGTCAAGGTACAGATTGAACCTATACTGATTAATGATCAGACAATACATCTTCTGAATCATGAAGAAAGACTATATGGTATTCTGTGATATGAGAAGGCAGAACCATATCCAATGAAGATGTCAAAGGATTGGTATACAATCTATCCGATTACGAGCAGAACATCGATAAAAATTATGCCAGATATACAACCGAGATGTTCAACCCTCGTGCGAAATGAAGAAAAAGGGAAAAAGAAGATGTTTCCTGAAGGAAATGAAGATGATCTTACAAAAGAGCAGATTCAAGCAGCTGTGAAGAACATAGATGATGCATGCAATGCAACTCAACCTGGAGCTATCTATATTTCACATCACATTTCAAAAACATCAGGAAGTTGATTTGGAGTTTCCACCACAGATGCAAACTTCAAGGTAGGTGGAAAAGTGACCGAAGGACAGTACAGAAGTATCACGGTTGAATGTATCAATTTCAACTTAGAGACCTTTGTGCATTTAATCATGCATGTCAGACCTTTAAGTTTCATAACTTCAGTTAAAGAAGTGTTATACCCTCTTGGGCAACCTGTTCCTAAACTACCTAGACCTGATGATCTTGATCTTCCAGAAGGAAAACAAGTCTTCAGACCTCCCACAATCAAAATAATAAATTTAGACGTTTTACCTTCAGAACCATATGTTGTTAAAAACCGCCATCCACCTAGTGAAATACAACAAGATCCTACTGTTAATTCAGAGTTCTTGAAGCATTTCATGAATTAGAAGGAAGCAAGTCACAAACAGAAGGAAATTCAGGAAGCCTTAGCAAAAGAAATTAAGGAAATTCATACTAAGGTTGATGACCTGAGTGACTCAGTGGGTGATCTTCATGAGAAAGTAGCATTTCTACGGGTTACTATTGAATAAGACCTCAAGACGATCCGCACTGACATGCAACATATGTTTTCTGAAATTATGAAGCATCTTCATTGGATTATTTTTTTGATTAATAACAAATAGAGGGAGAAGAAGAAAAGATAGAAAGAAAATGAGGAGAACAAGAAGAGAAGATAGAAAGCCTTGTATAGCTTTACTATCATATATGCATTTGCATTTCTTATGTTTTTTGTCTCATTATTCGTCTGAATGCTATTTGTCTATTCATCTGAATATCATTTTATCTTCTAAAATTATGATTATTTGTTATCATTAAAAAGGGGGAGATTGTTAAGTCAAGAAGACTTCACTTCTATTAATTTTGGTGACAATGAAATAATAATAATCTTAGAAATGTATGAACTGTTTTGATAAGCTTGTTAAGTGTGCAGAAAAATGTAAGTAACACTTAGTCATCCCAGACGATACGTCAGCAATAGACGATACATGTCATCATAGACGATACATCAATAACAAACGATACATCGATATCAGATGACGCGCAACAACAGATGAAGCGCCACAACAGACGAAGTGCAACAAAAGATGAAGCGCAACAACAGACGAAGTGCAATAACAGACGAAGCGCAACAATAGATGAAGCGCAATACCAGATGAAGCGACAGTATTAGACAATACAAAAAGAAAGATACTCTAGAACGTCAAACAGTTAGTTAGTTGGAGTTAGTTATAGGACTCAACTAAATAACGGTTTCTAGAAGATTCAAGAAGCAGTTTCTCAAGAAGACACTTGGAGACTTCGGCTATAAATACTAGTTCTAGTCGAATACTAAAACAACAGTTTTACAAGAGAGAAAATTCTGATTGTACAATACTTAGAGAAATTCTGTATTCAAAGTGCGAAACAAGAGAGCGGATACAACTGTAACGTAAAGCTCAAAAAAAGGCTAGAGCCTGGAGAGGCTAAGATAGCAGAAAGAATACTTTGCGAAAGAGACCTGAAGAGGCTCTGGAAGGGTAAAAAGAATACTTGTAAAGTTGAAGAGTATAGTGAAATCTCAGACAAACTCTAAGGATTGGACGTAACCTAAAGTTTGGGGTGAACCAGTATAAAATCGCGACGTCTATTCTCTAACCCTTACACTTTAATTTTCTTGTTGTTAGACGAGTAGAAAAAATTTCTTGCGATTCTAATACTTATCAACTTTAGTAAATTGTTTTTGTATTCATCTGATATTTGCAAAGACATTCAAGAAATCTCAAAAGATTAATATTTTTGAAAAGATTACACAATTCAAACCCCCCCTTTCTTGTGCATTTTATATACTTTACGTGATTCCTATAATAACAAGTGATTTACTTCATATAAGGCCTGTGAATTAAAATGGATATTAGCCTTTATTATGTCTTATCTATAATAAGTGAACTGGACATGAAGTGGAGGGGTCATGAGATAGATAGATTTCGTTGTGATGCTTCTTTGTCTTTCTTTCTCATCCGTCTATTTGACATAACTATATGACAATCTCGAGTGTTAGGCAGAGGAGAGAAAGTCGCTTGCTTCAATCCCCCAAAAAAGTTTTTCTTGCTAGTTAATAGAAAAAGAGGTTCGAATTCCCCTTTGCGAAAAAGAAAAATCAGAAAAAATCAAGGGAGCTAGTAGCTTCTATAGCTGTGTTAGCTAGGCCATCTGCCTGATCATCCTTCTTTTACGTAAATTACTAGATCACATCTTTCCTATGCCGTTTCGACTCACTAGGCATTTGGATCACACGCACACAACACACATTTGCCCATTTCCTAGCAATTCGCTGCTCTGAATGGTTTTGGTTGTACTCATTAGGAAATGGCATGAAGTGGTACTACATCAACATTTGTCCTAGTCAAAACAGTAGGCAATTAACTTGTGGTGATAGAATTTATCGCCCAAATTCAAAAGACGTATTTGTGTACAAGACTATTAGCTTGTTATTGCATTTCCTGACAAAACTATTAGCTTTTGATGGACCGTAGGTTGTTAGGTCATAAAACTCTTTTCTTTTAATATACTACATTAGATTACAAGTGGGCAGATAATAATGTTAAGAAACTAGCTACTGCTCATTAGTTGAAGTAACAAACACAGCAAAGGAAAAGCAGTATGTCCTCTAGTGGAATTCAGAAGCTGCTGGCCAGGTGGCAGAGTTAGAGGTCTAGTGTTGGGCTCAAGCCCTACTTTCATCAATTATAAAAGGGAACGAACAATATCTGGAGTGTTTGTACGCGTGAATATTGTTGGAGTTTTCACTATTATATATACTAAAAAAGAACTGAAAATAAAAAACTGAAATTATTTTTTCAAAGAACAAACATTTCATCAAACACCTTACATGCATCAGAAATTCATCCCAACATCACAACCGAAATCACATCTTGTTCCTTCTATCACTAACATTTATACCTTAAAGTTGTTTTCCAATAACAAAATACATAAATAAACGAAAGTAATCAAATACCAAAATTAGCTTTCATCCAATATACAAAAAAAAACACATGACAGTAGTTGCAAAAATACTTCCATCGAAGGACACGATGACAATGGCAGGAGAAGACAATACCTACGAGCAAAAGAGGAGATAACACTGGAGAGACGAAAATCGCACGAGAGGAGATGCAGCAGGAAGAAGAAAAGCCGAAGCAAACAACGATATTTACCTTGAGAATTTATTGACGAAAAATTTTCATCGGTAAATTCAAAACTTTTTCATTTCACCAACAATTCCCGCCTTACTTACTGACGGGTATTTTATCCCATCGCTAAATTCCATCGCAAATTTTGCCGAGATGATTTTCCTCTATATTTAGCGACAGATATTAATACCGCTGCGAAACGAAAATTTTCCCGTCAATATATTACCCACGAAATTTGATTTTCTGTTGGTAATTTGCAACAGTTTCTTTTCCGTCAGTAATTTTCTATCGTTAATCCCTACTTTTCTTGTAGTGCTTAACTCTTTTCGACTTCTTCAAGAGATCAGTTTGCACATAAAAAAGTAATCTATATTTTTTTACTTTTGAACGGGTTATCAATTGTCATATTCTCTTTGCCTTTCTTGTGCTCAATTTCAAACTCATAATCCAGTAACTTGGTTTACCAATTTTGCTGAAGTGAAGAACTTACTCTTTACTTTAAAAGAAACTCATAGATTTTTGGTGATAACTGTTGATTATAAAAGATATTCCACTCAAATAGTGATGCTAATATTGGGCAATATAACCACTTTAAGACCTCTTTTTATAAATAGGTAAAGGATGATGCTTGAATGCAAATGGTTTACTTACATAGGCTTGGGGAAGTTTCCATGCATCAATATAGCTCTTACTCCAACGGGCCTTGGTCGCTGTGAAGCATCATGATGGTTACTTGGAAGTAGAGGACAGATTGAAGGACATTGTAATTTGCGGGGAAAAGAATATAAGCACCATTGAGATAGAAACAGTCCTGTATAGCCATCAAGCAATTCTAGAAGCTGCAGTTGATGCGAGGCCAGATGATCACTGGGGACAGACACCATGTGCATTTGTGAAATTGAAGGAGGAATGCAATGTCAGTGAACATGACATAATCCAGTTTTGGCGAGACCGCTTGCCTTATTACATGGCTCCTCGCTCTGTGGTTTTTGAGGATTGGCCAAGAACCTCAACGGGTAGAGTACAAAAGTTCATTTTAAGTGGGAAAGCAAAGGCTATGGGCAGCCTCTCTTGAGAAAGAAAACAATTTGCATATATTTGTTCAACCAGTTCATTTAAATTTATTGGTTTGTTCACAAGTACATAGTTCCAGAAAATCCTGAATGAAACTTGCATCTATCTATAGCATCTGGGAGGAACAATCAACTTGATCACTGCAGGGATTGCCACCAGGGTGACCCCTGGAAGGGCTTACGTTTATATTGGTATTGCAGGATGTTTTGTCAGATCAAGACTGATAATGTAGGGGTAAACGA
>JAOSBL010000004.1:5163209-5173806 GCA_027568915.1 Erythroxylum roraimae | reverse complement strand
AATTAAATTCAATGTAAATCTTGAAACTACATTATCTTATAGGTTCAATTATCTAATAATGCCAAAATTAAATAATAAGATATATAACATATATCTTAACAAGTTTGATTTTTTAAAATTGAAATAGTTCTGAAACTATCGACGTAAGATCATTTCTACTTGGAAACCATTCCAAATAAGAAAATTTGGTTTCTAAATGAAAGAATCTAAGCCAAGAGAATTTCCTGTTTCCATACTATTTTAAAGTGTTTGATGTTCATAATCATTGGTAGTACTCCTTTATGTCTCGTTCGGCCGCCTGTGTGAAATGGTTATCTAAGAGATGGAAAATGATCCACTGAGGGATTGTGGTTAAGACCAAAGTGTTGGACAATTTTGTCATTTCTCATAAAGTTGGATAACTATTAATTGCATTTTTTTGTTTTTTAATAACTTATCAGTTAAGTTACATAATTTGATCAAGATAAAGATAATAAAGTGGCCCAATAAATGATCTAAATCAATGGATCAAAGTTCGTGTAGAAAATAGATCCCAATCAGTGTGGACCAGACCTATATCGGTCTTGTGATGGAGAAGCCCGATATGGATACTATATATAAAAGTTAAGTTCTCTTGCAGTTGCTTATATATCAATTGTAAACATAAGAATTCTCTGACCTATTAAGAGATCTTATGTTTTGATAAAACTATAAAAAGACGTTACCCGCGTCCCGATCAACAGTTTCCGTGAAGAGGGCGGTGGATATGCGCTCGTTTCAATTTCGGAAAGCTTGTTTGAAGTTACGGAGACCGAAATCAAGTATTTTATATATTTCTTTATTTCTTGCCCTTTCATGTTCGATCCGAAATACGTAACTAAGGTACAATTACGTATTATACAAAGCACCAGCAAAGGTGAAATGGCAAACCCATGCAACCCCAAACTATCATGCCTCCTTTTTTCTAAGCAAAAATCATAATTCTGTACATTAAAACCTATGAGCTTCTCGACAATGTTTTTGAGTCACTCAGTTTTTGATGCATATAGTATGATGGAATTCCATAACTTATTGGGATATTTGTTTTAATTACAATTTTTTTGAAAAATGAAAAGAAAATTTTACTATAGTTAAAACTATATCTACATGACTCCTTCCAGGCATTAAGCCTATCACGATGTTGACAATATGATCAAACAACTCCCTTAAGTCAGGCAATATATCTGCCTATAAGATAATTAATTACAAAAAAACTAAAGACACCACTTATATTCCATAACCCGCTATTGTTGATATTTGGAAATTTTCTTTCTCTTCCTTACTAATTTCCTTTTAGCAATTTTTGATTGTACATAAAAATCTCCTGTAATATCATAGACTTGGGCTATATCTAATGGAAAATTACTGTCCTCGGTTGCCAACTTCTTTAACTTCATTAATGTAAATCCTACTTTAGTCCTAATTAAATTGGTTTCTTCTTTAGAATCTTGTTTAAAGCTTTATCGAATGTGCATTATGAAAATAGAAGTTACTGGTACATAAAACATGAAGCATGTTAAGCCGTAACAAACATGATAATGCTCGTATGTATATAGTACCGAACACCATCTTTACAGGCGCAAAAGTACAAGCCTAGTGGAACTTCAAGATGTCATCTTTGTCCGAACAAAAAAGTCAAACGTTTTAGAAGTCAACTATCTATTTACACCCCATTTTAGAACAGAATTACCAAAACAAATAAAACAAAATAATGAATTACCAGTTTCGCCGTTGAAAAACGAGGGATATGATTTTCGTCTCTTTGTTTTGCACAATCTAAAGCATCATGGCATTGTACGAAAAACAAGAGGATATTAGTGCAACCTCCATGGAGATAGCTTATTATAAAAGAGAAAGAGTTTTGTTTGACAATGAACAAAAGAGTTCCATGCCTTTGACCAATTTTGGTTTAGTTGGGTTCCCGTTGTTGGTGACCATGCCTTGCAACGCTTGCACTTCAAGAAAAGAGAAAATATATTATAAGAATAGTACATGGCTTATTCCCTTGAACTTGACAAATTAAAAACAGGTGAAGACTTACAGGAGTTGGGGAGGAACTAACTCTATTAATAAAGTCCGAAACTATTAGACAGCCAGCTCTTGCGCCAATAGCACTGGTTTGAGACTGACATTTGGGCTAGTTACCTGGTACCAGAAATTCTGTCTTTCACTTTGTAAGTATACGCATACTATATCTTCTAGTTGCCACCTTTTGGGTTTTGCTTCTTTGCAGCAAAGGACATCTGCAGCTATGGTGTTCCAATCATTGTCTTGTGTGTGCTTCTCTATGCGGCAGCGCACCATTTTCGGTTTTCGTAGGAGTTGGTGGCCCTTAGATGAGTAGGTCTTACGTGTTTCTGTCAGGAATATGACAGCAGTTTTTTCCCTTACTCTAGTCTAACGAGGCATTAATGCAATCTTCAATTATTTTGGCTTAGTTCGTAGCAGGTGCAGAGAAAAAAAACACTCTTTCCAATCTCCCCTGTCACCTTCTCCCTTCATCTATCTCTCTTATTCTCGCGTTGACATTCAGACGTATATCTTGTTTTGTTCGGTTATCCTAAAGAAATACTGTTTTGTAGTTCCCATTCAGGTGGAGACCAGAAGTTGCTTTCCGTATGCTAAAACATCAAACCTTCACAGACATCCAATATTCATGCTTCTTACTGCCCAGTTTGGTCCTACCTGTAAGTTGTAACGGATTTCCCATTTTCCACGAAATTACGCGACCGACTAACATGCTCTTCTGCTTCTTTCTCCGTGGGGGGGTTGGTTTCGTTTATATATTTACGTGTCCTGCTTTTTCAGTTCCTATGTATGTAAATAAACAAGGGACCTTTATGCATTTATAGGTTACTCTTAATGCCTCCTTCAGCTGAAATCGAGGTGGTCAATCACAATCCCCAGTAATATATCCATCTAAGGATGCTTCGTTGGTTAATTTAATATAAAAGATTTTTCTTTCTCATATTCTTTACTGCAAGTTTTCTTTGAACATTAATTTTTATATGTTGCATTATACCACGGATTTCAAGTTCTAATTTCATCAATTATTTGCTTTTTTTCGGCTGCAATATTCATCTACATATTTGCAGATTGAAAGAAGCTGACAGCTGAATCAACATCTTGAGTTGAGAGTTATGGATGCAGAGATCCGCACAGGAAGAGTTAAAGATACAAATGATGCCACAGCTTCTCCGGTTATTGACAAGGGCGTTGACAATGACAGAGACACAGTAGAGGCAGAGAAGAGCGGAGGAGATAAGAAAACGAAAACTGTTCCATTTTATAAGCTCTTCGCCTTTGCAAAACCTGTGGACCTCTTGTTGATGATAATTGGTACGGTTGGAGCTGTTGGTAATGGGTTAAGTATGCCTATTATGACACTCCTATTTGGTCAAATGACTGACTCTTTTGGACAAAATCAGAACAGCAAAGATGTTCTGCCCGTAGTTTGCCAGGTACATAATGATTTATTATAAACAAGAACATGCGCTCAAGTTTGAGAATGAAGCATGATCGTAGGAATTTTCAGTCTGTATTCTGCATGTAGTTGGGAACACAAGATGTAATAAATGATGCCATTGATTTGTTGTTATTATTAGGTGTGCCTGAAATTTGTGTACTTGGCCGTTGGGTGCGGTGTAGCATCATTTCTCCGTAAGTAGCAATAACTCGAGACTGAAAATGAACCTTCCAAGCGCTGTTTACTGAGAAACTTATATTGTTGGTTGTCAGAGGTGGCTTGTTGGATGATCACTGGAGAAAGGCAGGCTGCAAGAATAAGGGGTTTGTATCTGAAAACGATACTGAGACAAGAAGTTGGTTTCTTTGATAAAGAAACAAACACAGGAGAGGTTATTAGTAGAATGTCCGGTGACACTGTTCTTATTCAAGAAGCCATGGGTGAGAAGGTACTAAACTGCTGCGAAATTGAATCCAATCAAAGAACTTAGATCCTTTTATTCCTTTGGTAACATTGCCTACTACTTATGCATGCAGGTCGGGAAATTTATACAGTTGGTATCGACTTTTGTTGGAGCATTTGTTATAGCATTTATTAAGGGTTGGCTTCTTACACTTGTCATGCTAGCATCTATTCCCTTGATGGTGCTAGCTGGTGCTGGCATGTCCATCATGATATCCAGGACGGCATCTCTTGGACAGAATGCTTATGGAAAAGCAGCAAATGTTGTCGAGCAGACGATTGGCTCCATCAGAACTGTAATATTACTTTACCCATACACCTCTCAGAGAATGGCTTTTGATTAGAAAAGCATACTCATGGAAGTTTGACTCTGATGGCAGGTAGCATCATTTACAGGGGAGAAACAAGCTATCGAGAGTTACAAGAAACATCTTATTACGGCTTATAAGTCAGTCGTTCGTGAAGGTTTTGCTGCTGGATTAGGTCTTGGTACGGTTTTTGCAGTAGCTTTCTGTACTTATTCCTTGTCCATATGGTTTGGAGCAAAGATGATACTGGAAAAGGGGTACTCTGGAGGCGAGGTGTTTAATGTGATTATTGCTGTATTGACTGGATCAATGTACGTATCACTCTGTCCCAACACATAAACATGTATTTACTGATGCAATATCTGATTTCATAGATTGGATTATTTACTGATTAGCTTCTCATTGACTATTTAGGTCACTGGGGCAGGCATCCCCCTGCATGACTGCTTTTGCAGCTGGTCAAGCTGCAGCTTATAAGATGTTTGAAACAATCAACAGAAAGCCAGAGATAGATGCTTATGACACAAAAGGAAAGATATTGGAGGATATCCGTGGAGATATAGAGCTGAGGGATGTATATTTTGCTTATCCAGCTAGACCTGATGAACAAATATTTTGTGGATTTTCTCTTTACATCCCAAGTGGCACAACTACAGCTTTGGTTGGTCAAAGTGGAAGCGGAAAGTCGACTGTCATCAGTCTGATAGAGAGATTTTATGATCCACATACTGGTGAAGTTCTTGTGGATGGCATAAACCTCAAAGAGTTTCAACTTAAGTGGATTAGACAGAAAATTGGTCTTGTTAGCCAGGAACCAGTGTTGTTTACATCTAGTATTAAGGACAATATTGCTTATGGAAAAGAAGGTGCAACTACTGAAGAGATAAAATCAGCCATTGCGCTTGCTAATGCTGCTAAGTTCATTGATAAACTCCCACAGGTGATTTCAGCAGCCCATTTATCTCCATCTTTCTGGGCTTGATTGATGGAATGTGAATTTAAGTTCAATTTGTAATTTTATCTCCAGGGACTGGACACCATGGTTGGTGATCATGGTACTCAACTTTCTGGTGGACAGAAGCAGAGAATCGCAATAGCAAGAGCAATCCTGAAAGATCCACGAATTCTTCTTCTAGATGAAGCAACCAGTGCACTTGATGCGGAATCAGAGAGAGTGGTGCAAGAAGCACTAGATAGGATCATGGTCAATCGAACAACTGTGATCGTGGCTCATCGGCTAAGCACTGTGAGAAATGCTGACATGATTGCTGTCATTCACCGGGGAAAGATAGTAGAAAAAGGTTCCAATGCTAAAACCAATTTAATCACTTTTTCCCAGTTGCGAAGTTTCCTTCACCTTTATCTTCTTCACATTGTTTTTATTCTCTCTTTGTTTTCAATCATTCTGTATAAACAATTTTGCTTATCGGGATTCATTATCTGAAATTCGTTTTTTAATTGTCCTTGTTCAACATTCAGCCAATTTTCTCCATTTTGAACTGGTTTCTAGTTGACAAATGTTTTGAAGGTCTATAGCTTTCATTACTGATCCTAGCTTTAATATTTCAGTAATTTTCATAAATGATATGACAAAAAGAAGGTCAATTTATGACATAGGAACTGGTTTGCTCACTGGTCAGGTTCACACTCTGAATTAATCGAGGATCCTGAAGGAGCATACTCACAGCTCATACGCTTGCAAGAGGTCAACAGAGGTTCAACAGAAGTAGCAGATGAATACAAAAGGTCGAACAGCAGTGGATCCTTCAGACAGCCGAGTGTAAGAAATTCCATGAGGAGGTCCATAAGTCGGGGATCATCTGTGAGCAGTAGTAGACGATCTTTCACAGTCTTCGGTTTGCCTATCAATGGACCTGAAAATTCTGAAGTAGAATCTGAAACTTCAACAGAAGAATATAATCAAAAGGTCACATTGCGTCGCCTAGCATCTCTTAACAAGCCAGAACTTCCAGTGCTTGTAACTGGAACGTTGGTGGCAGTTATCAATGGATTGATCTTTCCCATTTTTGGTACACTGCTTTCCAAAGTGATTAAAACGTTTTATGAAACACCTCATGAATTGCGAAAGGATTCGAAGTTTTGGGCAATAATGTTCTTGATCCTCTCAATAGTGTCCCTGCTAGTTTGTCCTGCTCAGTCGTACTTATTCGCCGTTGCTGGTGGCAAATTAATCCAACGAATCAGAACTCTTTGTTTCGAAAAGGTGGTTCACATGGAGATTGGTTGGTTCGATGAGCCACAGCACTCAAGTGGTGTTATTGGTGCTAGGCTCTCGGCAGATGCAGCCACAGTTCGTGCCTTGGTTGGTGACACATTGGCTCAGTTGGTTCAAAACAGTGCTTCAGCCATAGCTGGTTTAGTCATTGCCTTCACTGCCAGTTGGCAACTGGCATTCATTGTCCTTGCTTTTCTTCCTCTGATAGGCCTCAACGGATACGTTCAACTAAAGTTCTTGCAAGGTTTCAGTGCAGATTGCAAGGTATGATCTTATCACAAAATTCTAATTCCATGGTATTGATCTTTCTACTCAAAATTACTGATGAAGTAATAAACCTCATTAATTGCAGGCAATGTACGAGGAAGCAAGCCAAGTTGCAAATGATGCAGTAGGGAGTATAAGAACTGTTGCCTCCTTCTGCGCCGAAGAGAAAGTGATGGAGCTGTACAAAACGAAATGTGAAGGTCCTATGAAAACAGGAATAAGGCAGGGAATGATAAGCGGAATCGGATTTGGAGTATCTTTCCTATTACTGTTTTCAGTCTATGCCGCGAGTTTCTATGCAGGAGCTCAACTTGTTCGTCATGGGAAAACAAACTTCTCTGATGTTTTCCAAGTGGGTAAATTTTCCTTATCTATAAAAATGTATATGCCTTTTCTCTTACTGGATGCCTACACAATGAGAATTTTTTTATTTATGAATCTAACGTCGATTATCCATTGTTCAGGTGTTCTTTGCTCTAACTATGGCAGCCATTGCAATTTCTCAATCAAGCTCCTTTGCTCCAGATTCTTCCAAAGCAAAGAGTGCTGCTGCCTCTATATTTACCATCCTAGACAGAGACTCAGACATTGATCCTAGCGATGAGTCAGGAAGCAAATTAGATAATGTAAAAGGAGAGATTGAGCTTCGTCATGTAAGCTTTAAGTATCCTTCTAGACCGGAAGTCCAAATTTTCCGAGATCTCAGTTTGGCTATTCATTCTGGCAAGGTGATCATCTACATCAAGCATTCATTCCTTTATCCCGTCAGAATAAGAAACAACAGATTAATCTATATGTTGTAGTCCAATGGAAATTTTTTCGTAAAGTTAATGTGGTCCTATTCTTTTCAGACTGTTGCATTGGTCGGCGAAAGTGGAAGTGGAAAATCGACAGTAATTGCTTTGTTACAAAGATTTTACGATCCTGATTCTGGTACTATAAGTCTTGACGGAATCGAAATTCAGAAATTCCAAGTCAGGTGGTTAAGACAACAGATGGGCCTAGTGAGTCAAGAACCTATTTTATTCAATGATACGATCAGAGCCAACATTGCGTATGGAAAAGGAGGAGATGCAACTGAAGCTGAAATTTTAGCTGCATCAGAATTGGCCAATGCCCATCGGTTTATCAGTAGCTTACAACAGGTTAGCCGTTAGCCTGCTGGACTTCATTATATTTTTACATCACTCTCATAGATAACCGTGTAGCTTCACTGGAATTGAACGCTTAACTCAGTTGCTGATTATGTCCAACAAAACTAAAACGCAGGGATACGATACAGTAGTCGGAGAGCGAGGAGTCCAACTATCAGGAGGCCAAAAGCAAAGAGTAGCCATTGCCAGAGCTATTGTGAAAGATCCAAAAATATTATTGTTAGACGAGGCAACCAGTGCATTGGATGCAGAATCTGAAAGAGTGGTCCAAGATGCCTTAGACCGAGTTATGGTGAACAGAACAACAGTGGTTGTAGCCCATAGATTATCCACTATTAAAAATGCAGATGTTATTGCTGTGGTTAAAAATGGAGTAATTGTAGAGAAAGGAAAGCATGAGGCTTTGATCAAAATCAAGGATGGATTTTATTCCTCCTTGGTGGCACTTCATTTGAGTGCTTCAACTTAACGTGTCACATGTTCCTTTTTTTTTTTTTTTTCCTGCTCACAATCTACGCAGAAGCTCCTGCGTTTCCTTTTTCAAACCTGATACGTAAATGCTAATGCTCACATTCTTCTGTTACCCAGTGATATATCATGTTATGTCACAATCTTTGAAAATGTAAACCAGATGAACAGTTTCGTTTCGTTATTGTTTTGCTCACAATGCTTTGATTTTGCCCACCTTCTAGACTTGCCAGATTGGAATGGACCTGATTTTGCTTTAGTTATAGAGTCTTTGATAATTGCGTCCATTATTCCTATCAAACGCCATAGATGAGCTGATCACCAATCTTAGTTCAGTCTTTTTAAGAATATAGAAATGGAATATGCCAACTGGAGATGACAACCCGCCCACCACCCTTAATTTCATGTTTTTGTCCATGTCTTCTACTTGCCAAAAGCTCCTTAACTTTAGGGGGCCAAGCGATACGCTAGCTGGACTAACAAAAAGGGAAGGGATGGGAACCTTACCTAACAAGAATGTCGGGACAGGGTACTTCCTAGACAAGTTAAGATGAATAGGCATTTTCACGAACTATAAGTTTGAATAGCCCCCAAAAGAGACACTGTGACTAGCCGAGGAGGAATTCTCCAAATGTGATTAAGGTTGTACATTCAAGCCTTAAAGACTCTTATCACCTTAAATAAGGCTTGCTTTGTGTTAAGACTTATTTTATATAAAGAACTTTTAATAAGTTCTGATTTATATATAAATATATATATATACTGAATTAACTAAACAATTAACCAAAATTCATCTGAAGCATGACGCTACAAATGCTCTCTTTGAAGTTTGAAGTGTAAATAGTAGAATTAAATTACATGATCTTTTCTAACATGATAGAAAATTGAAGTTGATTATTCCAGATACGTCACCTCAATGCATCATACATATAAATAAGAAAAGTTTAGGGACTGTTTAATTCCACATTTATTTTTTATTATAATTTTGAGTTGTAGTGACTTCATTTTGGTTTCTATTTTTAAATAAAAATATGCTTATATTAATTATTGATAATAATTAATTACTAAATAAAAGTAATAGATAAATTAATTAAATACTAAGTAAAAGAAAGGGATAAATTAATTTTACTTCATAATTTATACAATATATTACTAAATATTAATAATAAATTTATTGAATAAATAATAATATAAGTAAAAACTTAAACTAATATTGTTTTAATAAAATCAATTTTTATTTCATAAGTAACTGCTTTAAAGTTTTTTTTGAAGATGATATATTTAAAGGTATCTCAAATACATTAAATTATTTTTCAAAATATTTTTATTTTAAATTTAATTGGAATCACTAAATTATATTATTCATAATTTCATCAGAAATTAATATTAAAACATATTATGAAAAGATACAAATAAAATATCAAAACCAAATTTATAATTTTCATAATTTATGAAACAAGAAATCAAAACTAAAAACTCAACTAAATAATTTCTTTTACTAAATTCAAAAACAAAAAACAAAAAATAAAAAATAAAAGTAAAATCAAACTGACAATAAAAGGTTATTTAGTTCCACTTTTATTTTACTTTGTTTTATTTTTAATTATTTTTAAATAAAAGTAAAATTTTTCTTTAGTTGTTAATACTAATATAGTTACACTTTTATTATTTGAGATAAATTTTTTCTTTAGTTGTTAAATTTATAAATTAATTAGTAATTCATTTTATCTTAACATCTTTTATAATACTTATTGACAAATATTAGGGATTTATATATTTTTAGTTTAAAATATTTATAAATAAAATTTTATTTTATAAAATAATTTTTATCTTAAATCATAAATTAACTATAAATAAATTAAAATAAATATAATACTTTGTAATGGGGATTGTAAAAATTCTCAAACCTTATTCAATTGTGTAATAATAGTTCGAACTTTAAAATATGACATTAAAATACTCCAAATTTTAATCTTTGAAAATAAATCAACTTTAAGTTTTTGATAATATTGCCGACGTACAAAGTAATAGTTTTTCCGTATGTTCTACTTTTCTCATTTATGAATTTATTATTTAATAAATCTAAAATATCAAAAACCCTAATGTCGAACGTATTGCTTTAATTCTCCATCGGCACTACGTCTATTTTAATGCTGACTCCTTCCTTGCATAGCTCCGATTGCTTCCTCGATTGGTATTGCCTTAGATTTCCCCATTT
>JAOSBL010000004.1:5061883-5087102 GCA_027568915.1 Erythroxylum roraimae | reverse complement strand
GTTTACAAAAGCCCTTGGAGTTCCACAGCATTCATACTTGCTTTCCAAGTTGGGAGTGATTGATATATATCACCCTCTAACTTGAGGGGGAGTATTGAAGCAATAAATAATTTGTTATTCTGTTATTAAATTGATTGGTTAGATTTTATTCTTATTCCCTTTTGTCAGCTAGCAAAGTTTGTTATTAGAGTTAGTTAGAAAAGCTGTATAAAAACCATGCTCTCTGTACACCTTTCATTATCAGAAATGAAGCAAAAATATTTCCTTTTCCTCTTCAATCCCCTTTTCTATCTTTTCGATCCTAGATTTGAACATATTGAATTTTTAATATGAGTAGAGTGTAGAGTCCATTAACAAGAATTGGGCTTAGGTCAACCATTGTCCAAATAACTAGAACTAGTTGTTTGGATAGTTGACCCTTACCACTTATAAACCCTTTAACATTTTCATGTCTAGGCAATATGGGACACTCTAACATTAAGCATGATGTGAACACAAAACTTGCTCTGATACTAATTAAAGAATCGCATACGCAACGGAAATAAAAATTACAATTTTATATTTTTCTATTGCGTTTAACAAACATACTAATAATAAGAAGAGATAAAAATGAATACCTAAAATTTGTGATGATTAATTGATACTGAACTTCAAAAATACGAAGTCTCTATGTACTCCACAACAAAAAAATATGTCTCGCTTTTAACACTTAACATGGCTATAGTTAAATCTGATGAACCTTTCTTAAAAACATGGAGAAAATAATTTTCTCTTATTTCCTTTTGTTTAAAGAAGTGAAAGAGTATCCTTTTTGTTTTTAACTATTTTCTTCGTAAGACATTCACGTACCAAAAAAAAACGAGAGTATCGTTTACCCTCTTCACTAATCTTTTTCATGTTTTAACGTTTTGTTTTAAAACTTAAAAAAACACCATGCAATCACGTCATTTCGTTTTGGTTAAATATATAACCAAAACATAACCACCAAATGGAAGGTCATCTGATGCCTTCCTTGGTCATTTTGTTTTTTAAATAATAATTATTATTTGTAAAATAAAATAAAATATTTTATTATATTTATTTATTTTGTACGAGAGAATTTTCAATATTAATTAGATTTTTGGTGTTAGCAAAAAATATAATAATATGCCATATAATTTATTTAATTTATTATCTCATAATAAATTAAATAGTCATAAATAAGAAATATTACACTCGTAAATGTATGACCATATAGGTTTATCACTAAGTCAGTAGTAATTAATTTAATTAATTACAAATTAAGGTTGACGTCTAACAATATTCCTCAACAACCGGATAGTGTGAAGTAACAACCTTACAAAGACAAAACCTAGTTAAGGATAATGTATTATTACCTTCCATTATTACTGAGAATTCCTAATAGTTAAGGATAATGTATTAACTCACCACTAATCAGATAGGTACTTAATTATATCCAATGATCATTCAACTAGCATTTTTACATACTAGGTGTCCGACATCAAAACATAATAAGTAACTTATTGATTACTATGATGACCTCAGATCAAAGGAAAAATATACATTTAAATCCTTATGAGAATATCCACTTGACAGTTCATAGGTAATATTAACTATTAGGAATTCTCAGTTTGGTTAGTTTAATAATCATATCTCCATATACATCATCTATATATGTAACTTAGTAAATGAGTTCTATTAATATCCATTCAATATATACTATTACATATATATTGATCTAACCGAATCATTAAAGTTCTTATTTAATGATCCTGTGATCAAGAACACTTTTAAATTAAACCCTAAAGACTTAACTTTCGTCATCATAATCTCTATTATGATGGCAAGTGTACAAATTTAATCAAGAACTGATCATATTAGAATAAAATACAATAAACATAATATGATAACATAATCATTTGTCATGTTATTAAATAAAGTTAATAATTACAAAACAAAAAATGTCCAACCTATTACATAACGATTGAGTCATTGGTATAATTTCAACACGAACTTTTGGGCGTTGATGTTTCTGATCCTTGCTCTAGTAGCCTCAATTGTATATCCATTGCAATCGTACCTATTTGCTGTTGCTGGTGGAAAATTAATCCAACGAATCCGATGTAAATGTTTCAAGAAGGTGGTTCACATGGAGATTGGCTGGTTTGATAAGCATGAGCAGTCGAGTGGTTTAATAGGGGCTAGGCTCGCAGCAGATGCAGCCTCAGTACGTGCTTAATTAGTTGGGGACACGCTGGCTCTAGTTGTTCAAAACAGTTCTTCAACAGTATCAGTTTTAATCATCGCCTTTGTTGGAAGTTGGCAATTGTCAATTATCATCCTTGTTTTACTTCCACTAGTAGGAATCAACAGATATACCCAAACAAAATTTGTGAAAGAATTCAGTAGAGATGGAACGGTATGCTTCCATTATCAGAAGCCAAAAGTTTTACTGCATCATATATTGTTTCTTATTATTTTTGGATTATTGCAGATGATGTACAAGGAAGCAAGTCAAGTTGCAAGCAACGCAGTTGGGAGTATAAGAACCGTGGTTTCTTTCTGTGCAGAAGAGAAGGTGGTGAAACAATATGTAAGAAAATGTGAAGGTTCTGCAAAGGAAGGAACAAGGCAGGGGTTGCTCAGCGGACTAGGATTTTTATAGTTTTATCCTTCTTAATTTTCTATTTTCTATTTATATTTTTATCTTGATTTGATTTTTTTGAAAATAAAGACAAGAATTTGAAGTGCGTAAAGCAAAAAGTATTTATTAAAATCTAACACTTATTAGTTTAAATAAGAAAGAATTTAGTTTTCCTTAAATAAACCTTATAAATAAATAAAATACACATGAAAAGATTATAAAATTAATTATGACTTCAAGATACCTGTAATACTAAGAAAAAATATTTGTTATGACTAATATTAAGAATATTTTATCCAGTGACGGATCCAGGGGGGGGGGGCTGGCAGGGCCTATAGCCCCCCCTAAGATTAAAATTTTTTCAGAATATATATATATATATAATTTTTTGCCCTTATAAAAAATTTATGATTTAAATTCTTGCCCCCAATACTAAAATCCTGGATTCGTCGTTGATTTTATCCTTTATGTTTAAAAGAAGGCCCGAGGCAACTGTGGGAGACATGGCGCAACGTAAAAGGTTGGTATAGGAAGTAAAGCATTTTCTTTTATGGACTTGGAGGAATTGAATGCGGGTGATGGCCCAATCCCTATATGTCACCATCTTTTCATTGTCGTTGTGGTGGACTTGTCATTGTCGTCGCTGTGCCGGTCAACATTAGGAGCTCATAAAGTTTGACCTCGGTGACAATTGTACCTATTTCCCGGACAGATTGTCTATTCCATTAATTATATTCCTATTCAGTTTCAGTTGCTTTTACCCATTCAATAAAGGGCATGGATGGACAAAAGCACGTGGTAGAATTGGAGCGGCACAACAGACCACCTAATTCCCTCTTTTTTTTAGATTCGACCTTCTGTTTTAGTTATAGTATTTTTATCATGTTTAATTAAATCAACATATTTTTATAAATTTTATATAAATATATACATAAAATTTAATAGATTAGGATTAGAACAAAATAACTGAAACAAAAAATTTGATGTAATTTTCCTAATTACTCCTTATTCCTTGCTCTAATAATTTGATAAACCAATTCAATTATATCAAATTCCTTCTCATAATTTTGGGCTTAACATTTTATTTCTATTTGTCCTTCGTCTGAAAACATATAGTCTTACTTTTTTGTTTGTTGCTGAGAAAAAAAAAACCAACTTAAGGCTATGTTTAGTTGAAAATTTTATAATAGAATGGAATTAAATGTTATATTATTTCATTATTTGAGAGGAGATTTTATAATAGAATGAGATGGAAGAGGAAGGTTTTATATTACATCTCATTTTATCCTAAACAGTAAAAATAGAAAAGCTCTAATTTGGAGGGTTTATGATTAAATATACAATGATACACTATTTTATATTATAAACCTTTCATCCAAACAACATTTTATTGTATTAGATTATGAATTCTTCCATCCCTCCTAAACAATATTTTTTTAATATTATATTTATTTACATTCCATTTTATTATAAATCATTCTATTATATTCCATTTCATTCCATTAAAAACCTTACGTCGGTTATGTTTGGTTAGGTAGTTATTAATGGAATGAAATAGAATGTAATATTATTCCATTGTTTGAGAGGAAAGTTTATAATAAAATGAAATGAAATATGATAGAAAGGGAGGGTTTTATATTACATTTCATTTTATCCTAAACAGTAAAAATAAGTTATCTCCGATTTAGAGGGTTTATGATAGAATGTAAAATGATAAATAAAATTTCACTATATTACATTATGAATTATTCTTTCAAATAATATTATATTATATTATGAACCCTTCCATCACTTCTAAACAATAATTTTATAATATTACATTCATTCACGTTATATTCTATTATAAATTATTTTAATATATTCTATTTTATTAAAAAAATTTCGTCGAACAAAATATATCGTTAAGGTTGACTGTAAGAGAGCAGCATTAATGAAATCTAGAGCCTCATGTCATTTTATCCTAGCCAGCCACAGTTTTTGGATAAGTTCATTAATTGCAACCGCCAACTAATGATAAGACTGTCCACCTTGAATGCTATGACATCGATCTACCTTTTACTTAAACTGCAAG
Organism: Erythroxylum roraimae; assembly: GCA_027568915.1. NCBI lineage: Eukaryota > Viridiplantae > Streptophyta > Magnoliopsida > Malpighiales > Erythroxylaceae > Erythroxylum > Erythroxylum roraimae. The sequence goes on along the minus strand of JAOSBL010000004.1, from coordinate 5,082,387 downwards.
TAAGAGGCCTGTACTCCAATTATTTGCTTTGAAGAACGTCTTATCGGATGAGTTCCAACCAGCATGCAAATCTTCCGATTTAAGTGGAAAGGAGAACGCAACACGTTTCCATCATATCATGTACATGTTACAGGTAAAGCTTCTCGCTGATTAATATATTTTGCAGTTTCCAATCGGATAACACTATGCATATTCACAGTTTATCACACGCATAGAACGGGAGCTGATCCTCTGGCCCAGGTACTCGGGCCAGAGGATCTGAAGGCCATAGGACATCCAGATTTTTGATACTTTTGTTAAACTTTATACGAACTTTGTTGATGGTTAGATCAATCATAAATTTATATAAATAAAGATCATGTAGAAATATATTTATTTTATTATTTATTTTTGTATAAGTGGTTGTTAAACATTTAAATAAAGTTTTTGACTTTTATATCAACTCGTGAAAACTTTGATGGATGTATATAAAAATTGTTAGGAAGGAACGTAGGTAAGACTTCTCTTTTCGTATAAAAAAGATTTAAATTGAATTTTAACATTTTTCTTCATTAGATTTTGATCTACTTAATTAGATTAATTATTTGACATTTTATTATCATTATTTTTAATCAAATTCTAATTTTCTTTAAAATTAATTCTAAAATTAAAAATAATAAATATATAAAAAGAAAATTTTCAACAATGTTTAAGCATGGCATCTCTTAGATTTTCATTTTTGGTTTTATAACCCTGTCTCTTCCATTATCCGTGTGATTATTACTTGGATATTTTTTTATTTCTGCCATGCACTTTCAGTCTGCAAGTTGAAAACAGAGCAAAGTTGTCGACAAAAATAGGATCAAATACTTGGAAGTAAGACTCGTGGACATGGAGAAAAGCCCACATGGAGCCACGACTGTGGATGAGAATGAGGCATCTACGTCAAGAAGTCATGCAGAGGCCGTGAAGAGCTCTGTCGAAGATGGGCAAGTGTCAGGGAAGGGTAGAGGAGGAGATGGGGAAACCAGAAATATTCCATTTTATAAGCTCTTTACATTTGCTGATTCCATGGACGTCATATTGATGATAGTTGGCACCGTTTCTGCTATTGCTAATGGGTTATCTTTGCCCGCTGTGTCTATTCTATTCGGGCAAATGTCGGATGCTTTTGGACAAAATCAGAGCGAGCATGTACTGCACGTAGTTTCCCAGGTATGCTCTGTACTAAATGGTCTTTGCAAATGAATTTCCTTGAACTAAATTAAAAGCTTAAATAAGGAGACTACTATGCAGTTTTTTATTTTCTATCTTAGAAAAGCGTGACTATAGACTTTTCAATTTTTTAATGTCTAATTAATATAATCTTATCGATGTCCGATATTGTTTTAAAGCGGGTCCATAATTCTTTTCATTTATGTATTTATCTTAAAACCTTAAGGTGTGTGCGAGAGTTGAGTACTTGGCGGTGGCGACTGGTCTTGCGTCATTTCTCCGTAAGTTCAAGATTTGTATCACTACGTCAAGAGAAATTATATGAATGTTGAAGTGCTAATTGTAAGAATCATGTTCTCTTGGTTCTCAGAGGTGACTTGCTGGATAATCACAGGAGAAAGACAGGCTGCAAGAATAAGGAGTTTGTATTTGAAAGCTGTACTAAGACAAGAAGTTGGTTTTTTTGATAAGGAAACAAAAACTGGAGATGTTGTAGGCAGAATGTCCGGAAACACGGTTTTAATCCAAGAAGCCATGGGGGAGAAGGTACTAAACTGTGCTGATAACATTAAACCTTGAGAAGAAGCAGGAACTGAGTTGGAAATGGAATGAAAGTGCGCTGATCCCTTTGGTGCTTATTTCATGCAGGTTGGGAAATTTCTACAACTGGTTTCAACATTCGTAGGAGGATTTGTAGTAGCATTAGTACAGGGCTGGCTTCTGACCCTTGTTTTGTTGTCATCTATTCCCTTGCTTGTGCTAGCTGGTGCTGTCTTGTCCATCATGATAGCTAAGACGGCATATCTTGGACAAAATGCTTATGCCAAGGCAGCAAATGTAGTTGACCAGACGATTGGATCAATCAGAACTGTACGTTACACTTCATGACCAAGAAAGACCTAAAGGAATGAACATTAAATGTATACTCATTATTTGCCTCCCATGGTAGGTTGCATCATTTACAGGGGAGAAGCAAGCCATCGACAATTACAAGCAGTTTCTCATTGCTGCTTACAAGTCTAGCGTTTATGAAGGATTTGCCTCAGGATTAGGCTTTGGCACAGTTTTGTCAGCAGCTTTCTGTACTTACTCGTTTGCAGTATGGTTTGGGGCAAAGATGATATTGGAAAAGGGATACACTGGTGGTAAAGTGCTAAATGTGCTTGTTGCTGTATTGACTGGGTCCCTGTGAGTTCCATTCTAAGCAAAAAACTTGAATGTACATTTAAAACTGCTACTTATTCTAAATTCTTGTGAGATCTGATCTTGTGATTTGGCATATTTACTTTTAAGATTCTAAGTTCTAACCGACATTTCAGGGCCCTAGGTCAGGCATCTCCCTGCATGAATGCCTTTACTGCCGGTAAAACTGCAGCCTATGAGATGTTTGAGACGATTAACAGAAAGCCAGAGATAGATGCTTATGACACAGATGGAAAGATACTGGATGACATCCATGGAGATATAGAACTAAGGGATGTATATTTTGCTTATCCCGCTAGACCTGATGAACTGATATTTTGTGGGTTTTCTCTTTCCATCCCAAGAGGGACAACTGCAGCTTTAGTTGGTCAAAGTGGGAGTGGGAAGTCATCTGTCATCAGTTTGATAGAGAGATTTTACGATCCACAGGCTGGTGAAGTTATCATAGATGGCATTAATATCAAAGAATTTCAACTTAGGTGGATCAGGCAGAAAATTGGTCTTGTTAGTCAGGAACCTGTGCTGTTCACATCAAGCATCAAGGAGAATATTGCGTATGGAAAAGATGGCGCAACCACTGATGAGATTAGGGCTGTCTTGGAACTTTCCAATGCTGCCAATTTCATTGATGAACTACCTGAGGTCCTTGTTTTTGCTTTCTTATGACGTTTTATTGCTTTAGTTCCTAACTTTTCATTTTCCATCCAGGGGTTAGACACCATGGTCGGAGAACACGGTAGTCAACTGTCTGGTGGACAAAAGCAGAGAATTGCAATAGCTAGAGCACTTCTAAAAGATCCGAGAATACTACTCTTAGATGAAGCCACAAGTGCACTTGACGCAGAATCGGAAATGGTTGTTCAGGAGGCACTAGTCAGGATCATGGTTAATCGAACAACTGTAATTGTTGCCCATCGATTAAGCACCGTCAGAAAAGCTGACATGATTGCGGTCATTCAGAGGGGAAAATTGGTTGAAAAAGGTTTTTGAACTTTTAACTGAATATTAAATGTGATTTCCATTTAGATGAACTCCAATTGTTTTAGGTTATATCTCTTATTTTGTGAACTACCATTCCATTTACTTGGTGAATCATTATTCATGGAACCATAACTTTTAGCATGCAATGATATATTCTTCACTAAGAGTAATTTCAATTTTATTTATAGTCCTACTTGAATTTCTTAATTTCCATTCCCGCATATAATTGAAGAAGTTGTTTAAACTTTTTCTTGCTGATTTTGAGAGTACCATGATGTAGAACAGGTGAAATAAAATGTGGGAACTTTGTTTCTTCTTGATTAGGTTTGCACTCAGAGTTAATCAAGGATCCCGAAGGAGCATACTCCCAGCTTATACGCTTACAAGAAGTACACAAGGGATCAGAATCAACATCAAGTGACCTCAAAAAATCAGATCTTGTTGCAGAATCCTTCAGAGAATCAAGTCAGATATTTTCTCTTGGACCATCCGTAATTAGAGGATCATCAGCTGTAGGGAATAGCAGCCGTCATTCGTTCTCTGTCTCCCTTGATATACCTCCAGGAATTAGCGTTCACCATGAGACTTCAGAAGCATTTGAAAATCCACCGATAAATCAAACTGCCAAAGTCTCAATCCGCCGCCTTGCGGCCCTAAACAAACCAGAGATTCCAGTGCTTATGATTGGAACAACAGTTGCAATTTTCAATGGTCTGATATACCCAATTTTTGGTTTGCTTCTTTCCAAAGTGATCAAGACATTTTATGAAATACCACATGAGTTACGAAAGGATTCGAACTTCTGGGCGGTGATGTTTCTGATCCTTGGTCTAGTAGCCTTAACTGTATATCCATTGCAGTCATACCTATTTGCTGTTGCTGGTGGAAAATTAATCCAACGGATCCGATGTAAATGTTTCATGAAGGTGGTTCACATGGAGATTGGCTGGTTTGATGAGCCTGAGCACTCGAGTGGTTTAATAGGTGCTAGGCTCTCAGCAGATGCAGCCTCTGTACGTGCTTTAGTTGGGGACACGCTAGCTCAAGTGGTTCAAAACAGTTCTTCAGCTGTATCAGGTTTGATCATTGCCTGTGTTGGAAGTTGGCAATTAGCAGTTATTATCCTTGTTTTACTTCCTATAGTAGGAATCAATGGATACGCTCAAATTAAGTTCATGAAAGGATTCAGTAGAGATGCAAAGGTAACCTTTTTATTACCCGAAGCCAAAATTGTTGCTGCACCATATTTTTTTCTTTTTACTTGAAATACCAAAGCTGGATGATTGCAGATGATGTACAAGGAAGCAAGTCAAGTTGCAAGCGACGCAGTTGCGAGTATAAGAACCGTGGCCTCTTTCTGTGCAGAGGAGAATGTTATGAAACTATACGAAAGAAAATGTGAAGGTTCTGCAAAGACAGGAATAAGGCAGGGGCTGCTCAGCGGACTAGGATTTGGATCATCATTCTTCTTGCTCCTTTCTGTTTATTCAGCCACTTTTTATGTAGCAGCTCGACTTGCTCATCGTGGAAAAATCACATTTGACGTTATTTTCCAAGTGCTGAATCTCTCTTGTTCAGGACTATATTTCAAAGAATATAATAACCAATATTGGTTATTGTATGATGAGACTAAGCATATTTTTCTCCTTTTCAGGTATTCTTTGCTTTAACTATGGCAGCTACAGCTATTTCTCAGTCAAGCTCCTTCGCTCCTGATTATTCCAAAGCCAAAACTGCTGCTGCCTCCATATTATCGATTTTAGACAGAAGGTCAAATATTGATCCAAGTGACGAGTCAGGAGTGACACTAGACCATGTGCAAGGAGAGATTGAATTTCGTCATGTAAGCTTTAAATATCCGTCTAGGCCAGATGTTCAGATTTTTCGAGACCTCAGCTTGGCCATTCATTCTGGCAAGGTGATCACTGATCATTTATCCTTTCGCGTTGAAGAAACTTTTGATATGTGCAAGCACATTTATAGGCTAACGAGATATTGTTCTTGTAGACCGTTGCTTTAGTTGGAGAAAGTGGAAGTGGGAAATCGACGGTAATTTCATTGTTACAAAGATTCTATGATCCTGATTCAGGAAATATAACTGTTGATGGGATTGAAATTCAGAAGTTCCGATTAAGATGGCTGAGACAGCAAATGGGACTAGTGAGTCAGGAACCAGTTTTGTTCAACGGCACAATCCGTGCCAACGTTGCATACGGAAAAGGGGGAGACGCGACTGAAGTTGAAATTTTAGCTGCATCCGAATTGGCCAATGCCCACCAGTTCATTAGTAGCTTACAACAGGTTACGCTTTAAATAATAATACTATATTATAATTCATTGCTTACACTGTTTATGTTCTCGGTGTCTGAATTAGATTTTATGCAATCATGACAAACACAGGGCTACGATACCATAGTGGGAGAGCGAGGAATTCAAATATCAGGTGGACAGAAACAAAGAGTAGCTATTGCCAGGGCCATAGTCAAAAATCCAAAAATATTGTTATTAGACGAGGCAACCAGCGCATTGGATGCTGAATCTGAAAGAGCAGTTCAAGATGCTTTAGACAGAGCTGTGGTGAATAGGACAACAGTTATTATAGCCCACAGATTATCCACCATAAAAAATGCAGATGTCATTGCTGTGGTTAAAAATGGAGTGATTGTAGAGAAGGGAACGCATGACACCTTAATCAATATGAAGGATGGGTATTATGCATCCTTGTTTACACTTCACATGAGTGCCTCAACTTCATCAGGAGTCACTGGCAGATTTTGCTAATACTGATTAACTTATTCAGAAAGTTGAACGTGCCAGTGGCACAAGCAATCATTTATTATAAGGCATATGCAACTTCTAGAAGCAGAAAAAAGGGAAGATATTTCTGTTACTTTTTAGGTATTTAATAACCATATACTAATGTACTATATAATATACGAAGATTTTTCTTTTTTAAAAAGCACATGTCTACGTAAAAGTTGAGTGTTACTTGAATATGAGATGATTATATTCACTTTAATGTTGTACAGCAACGTGGAAGTGATATAGTTGTTACAAAAATTGTCTGAGTAAAATATAATTTGAGATATTTATTTAAAAGGCACGAAATTTTATCATCATTATTACCGACACTTAATTAAAATTTCGCTGAAGTGCGAGATTTGGAGAGATTTGATAATATACAGCCTTACTCTTACTTAATAAAGAGATTATTTTCGATAGACCCACACGTAATGTGTCATGAAGATACTACAATTAAAAGAAATAAAATAATTCATTAAAATGTTACAAATTATAATACGCCTGTAGATTTAATATATGAACTATAATTAATATTTTCAAACATAACTTATTGAAATACCTTTTAGTAAAAAAAAGATTTAAATTGAATCTTAATATTTTTACAAAAATTTAATTTAACTTTATAACATTGAAAAAAAACTTCAATATTGCACAAATATTTAATTTAATCTCCAACTTATTAAAAATCTTTATTTGATATTTTTTATATTTTCTTATACATCTTTTTGTCAGATATGCATCCTAATATGTCAATCAAAATTTAAATTTATATTAATTTAAATTTAAATTTTTAGATTCCATTTACAATATAAGATGCACATTGCTAAATATAGGTTGCCAAAAAGTTAAATAAAATTTTTTTAATAGAGAATTGATGAAGATATTAAATTAAACATTTATAAGCGTTTTAATTCTTTTTAAATGTTCGAAAAATTTTGAGTTTAAATTAAATTTTTAGAAATTTTAATATTCAATTAAAATTTTCATAATATTAATCAATCCTCTCATTCTAATATTACTCGCCAATATAAGGGATTACATTATAATACAAGTCTAAAGAAGAACAGAAAATCGTTTTGTCCAAGTACCTATCGTCTTGTGCATTTGTTTCAAGTGAGAATCCCAAGTCTGCAGCTGTCGGCTGCTCATTAACATTAGACCTTTCTCCACTTTCCACAGGTTGAATCTTACACTTTCGACAAAACGTGTTGTGACCAAAGAAATTCAAATTTCAACGCATAAGTTTGGATTTAGTAATGTATAGTACACGTGATAATGGCCTGCTTATTAATGATCAGCTTATACGAGTCAGACTCTGCCTAAATCGACCTAAAACTTAATTATTTTGACCTAAAATGATATTTAATATTTTAAAATTTAATGTTTTGTAATATTGAAAATTATTATTATTATTATTATTATTATTATTATTATTATTATTATAGTATTTTCTTTATTACTTTTTATATTCATTATATATCTTATTTATTGTATTAATTTCTGTGGTGGGGTCTGCTATGGTCACTATCAGGTATATATATATCTACTGCCAGTTTTTTCGTATTTACTCCTTTAATCTACATCACTATTATCCTGTCACATATGCATGTGGGTTTACTGGAAACAGCTTCTCTACAATGTAGGGGTAAAGTTGTGTACTATCAGCCCCTCAGACCTCACTTCACTGTGGAACTTCGGAGTATGATAATGATGATAATGATAATATTGAAAATTCTAAAATTGATCATTTTTTTTAATTGTCTTTTGAATCATTTGAACAAGAATTGCCTGTGACTTACTATTATAAACACGATAGAGGTTTTAAGTTGTTAATTTGTTACAGTCTAGCCTCCCTCATAGCGTTCTCATAATCTGGAATGCATTATCTGCAAGAACCCCCCTGCATCTCATCAGGGTTCAACTTCACTGTAAACAGCACGGTCTTTTGCATCGCAGATCGCTGCGGTAGTTAGCGTGTTTTGATTTTTCTTGTCCATTGTATCAAAAAATAATAATAATATTTTTTATTTAAAATTTTATTTTTTGTAGTTTATAATATCATAAAATAATTTTAAATAATTTAAAAGAAAGAATTATTTCAAAATTTTATAATTATGCAAAATATTATATCTATCTCAAATTTTTATAAGAATATCTATCTGTCTATTCCACTAAATATATATATATATATATATAATAGAAGTTAATTATGCTAATTGTAATGACATACGACACCTTTTATTTTAATGAATCAACTTATAATTTAATACAATTAACTTTGATACTTAAAATAGGATAAACAATTATATAGTATCATAACTCATGATTATAAATTAGAGTTTAAGATATATTTATTAGCAGATATTGTACATAATTAGGAGATTCGTTATTATCTTGTGTACATTCCGTAGTTGCTATGTATATAATCTCTTGAATTTGAAGGAACGTGGATACATACTAGTGAAAACGCATTACAGAAAGGAAAAGGAAAGAAGTAAAAAAAGAACGCTAGTGTTCGTCAATAGCTTATATATTGACCACTGAAAGTGGACTACAGTTTCTTGAAAATTATGTGCATAGTGCTGCAAGCCCAGATCATCAAACAATTATGTTCTCTGTATGAAATCTAAGGGTCCATATTCGTTAGTCCTTTTCAGATTTTGCACGCATCAGAAAAAATCCTCTTTCCTAGTGCGAGTGTACTTACACTTCCACTTTATGTTAAGCATTATAGGAACAACTGATGATCACATAAATAAAGCATCTCCACTACCAATAGTGCGCGGAAGCCAACTGCTCCCTGTAATCATAGACGTCGTGGAACTCGTTTCCTTCACCTTTTTGTAGAATTTAGTGTCTAGTGCTTTATGACCTTCTCTTTTCCTTTTTCCAGCCACCGGGAATTTGAAGAGACGTGGGGTGGAGGCGATCTTATTCTTCGGTTAACTTCCAACTGAAAAATAAATTAAAGAGATTTCTACATTATTTCGCTCAAATTACTTTAATTTTAAACTAAAATTCAACTTCAATTACTGAAAATCACGGGTAAATTTTAATTTAAATACTGTTTCGCTTCAAATTAATTATAATAAAACAACAACAATTATAATGCACAAAAGAATCTCGTTTTGTAAGAATAAGATCAATTGTATGTAACCTTTTCTTTTTATTTTATAAAAAAAAATTTTGTGACTCAAACCGACCATACCTTTTAGATATAAAAGATTACTTCAATGCCAAGCAAATTTTTAGGATAAGAAATCGTTGATTGAATATTGTACCTAATCCAACTTTTGGTAAACATATATAAAAGGTGGGGTTAACGTACGCAGTATTTCTTGAAAAAAGAATACACAAGGCTTCAAAACAGGAGAATATTTTAATTGACTTTGTAAATATGCTATTATATTTCAATAGTAATTAAACCATTTTTAATTCCACTTAACTTAGAGTATTATACTTAAGAAAAAAGTTAAGAAATTATTTTAATGATTTTCAAAACCTAACTTTACTGTAAAAGGGGAAACCGGACGCACGATTGTCTAGAAGCACAGAAGTAACCTAGTAATGACGTAAGATAATACGCAAGAAGATACGTACGTAACTTTCAATATAAGAAAAAGGGTAACAAACTATATAGAATCACGAGATTTTAGTTCACATCGCAACGAACGTGAATGTTGACCAAAGTTTAGGCTAGAAGATGTTGGTTCATAAGTCATTACTTTTCTAATGTGCTAGTACACCTACCCAAATCCATAAAGCAGCATGCTATATGCTAATGGTCACAAGTTCATTGTGGTCTTGATGATACTGCTCTCCCTTCATCTTTGCCTTTCTATTTGGTAAGGAAAGATTGCTACTACTTGGGAAACATTTGGTCACTCTCTTTTGTTTCTTTTTCCTTTGTTGATCGCAGTTTGTGGCTGGTAAGGGGTTGGTTATTGTTTTATATATCTGGCAAAAGTCCTGTCTTGGATTTCTTTGGTTTCTTTGTCCCTTTCCTTTTTAAGTTCAATACTAAAAGACAACACAGGTGTGACGGAGACGACCGTTCCCAGTCTTCACTTCTTCTAATCTGTCTTTCCATTTTGTTGTTGCTCTTATCGATATGGGCGTGGATCATACATTCGTTTTGGTTGTCAAATTGTTTTCTTTTTAATTTCCATGAATAAATCATCGCTGATGCAATGACTTGCGAGTTAAGTTACGCGTGTTACAGTCTGTCCATTAAATCCAGGAAAGTTTTGCACATAAAGTAAAAGTTTGAAGATTCGCCATCCATCCTGTGGATGTGATATAGGTTTGAACATAAAAGTGTTCTTCAACTTTGAATGACTTCATATCTTTGTATTTCAGCTATTTCTTATTGCATGATGCCATTAGTTCCTGTCAAACCGTGTACGCATATCAGTAGCTAGCCTATCACCTCACCCATGGTTTTTTTTTTTCATAATCAAATCGATCTAGAGAGTCGACAAAGAATTTTGTAGATGATGCGTGAAGAGAACAAAAATGATTTGATTTCACCTACCACTAGATCTATTCGTTCTGTCTTTATTTGTCCTTTGCAACGACTTCATTCAATAAACAATGTGACGTAAAGGGGCATTGTTTTTATTAATTAGTAGAGTTGGTCAGGGAGCCAGAATGCACAAATCTGACAGTACTGTGTTAAAATGGGAAGTCTTCCCCTTTATAGTCTGTCTTTGTTGGATTCTTGTCTACGTTATTGATAGACACTCAGATAATAGACTTGAAAATAATACACAACAATCCGTTCGATGAGAGGGTGGGTGCAGACTGATTGTCATTTCCTTCCGGAGTTCTTACTATGAATTTCCTACAAGATACTTGTGCCTGTCATGGTTTGATCGTAAGAAACAACTTTTGTTCATGTCCCGCAGTTTCAGTTAAGTTGTGCTTGATCTGAGAGCAGCATACAGACCAATTTTTTGTTATATTTGGAGTGCACGTCATGGCCAAGGAGAATGGCTATGATGGTGACAAGAGGATGGATGATGCAACCTCGTCAAAAGGGACAGAGCATAAGAGAAGCTCCTACGTGAATGGGGACAATGAAAAGCCTGTGAAGAGTAAAGGGGAGGATAAAGTGAAAACAGTTCCGTTTCTTAAGTTGTTCTCCTTTGCAGATTCTGTAGATACTATGCTCATGATCGTTGGAACAATTGGTGCAATTGGGAATGGTTTGGCTCTTCCAATAATGACTTTGATTCTCGGGGAAGTAATTAATTCTTTTGGAGAGACACAGACAAATGACATTGTCCAGAAAATTTCCAAGGTAAGAAAACTGAAAACGTTGTGATGATTGATGTTAGATTACTGGACAAGGAGAGCCACGTGTTCGAACCAACTTATGATAGCTGGGTGTTGATAAGTTTGATCTGGACAAATTTAGGTCTCTCTGAAGTATGTTTACCTGGCAGTGGGAGCTGGAACAGCAGCATTGCTTCGTAAGTAGATCTCATAATCAAAAGTTAAAATAGTGGTCAAACATTGTGAGCTAGAGACTGAGAACAATCTAATTTCTGTCAGAGGTTACCTGCTGGATGGTCACAGGGGAAAGACAAGCTGCACGGATAAGGAATATCTACTTGAAGACAATATTAAGACAAGATATTGCTTTCTTTGACAAGGACACAAGTACAGGAGAGGTTATTGGTAGAATGTCTGGAGACACGGTTCTAATACAAGATGCAATAGGTGAAAAGGTACCATACTATACACTTCGCCTTCAGATTAGAACAAAATTCAGATAACTCGGTTGATTTCTTGCAGGTTGGAAAATTTCTGCAGCTGATAGCAACATTTATTGGGGGGTTTATTATAGCGTTTGTTAAAGGTTGGTTGCTTACCCTGGTCATGTTATCTTCGATTCCCCTTTTAGTGATAGCCGGAGGAACCATGTCCATATTGATATCCAAGACAGCAACTCGTGGTCAAAAAGCTTATGCAGAAGCCTCAACTGTAGTAGAACAGACCATTGGCTCAATCAGAACTGTATGTGAATATGATGTAGTCGCAGTCAATAAAATTCCTAAGCTCCAAATTCACATTCATCAAAAGCATGTCAATAATTCTATATTTTCAGGTAGCATCATACACTGGGGAAAAGAGAGCTGTCAATGATTACAACAAATTTCTGGTTAATGCTTATAAATCTGGTGTGCATGAGGGGTTGGCAGCAGGAATCGGTCTTGGCGCAGTTATGTTCATCGTGTTCTCTAGTTACTCCCTGGCTGTATGGTATGGTAGCAAGTTAATATTGCAAAATGGATACGAAGGTGGCCAAGTCATAAATGTGATTGTTGCTGTGTTGACTGCTTCTATGTAAGTTCCATCTTTTATTCTTCTACTTGCTTCTTAAACACTGCGCACACAGCAGATGCTTTTTTCTTCATTGAATTTATGCATTTGTTTCTTCATAAATCAATATTTCTTCAGTCCTGCACTTTTGACACGGAGTTCGCAGGTCCTTAGGACAAGCATCTCCATGTATGAGTGCGTTTGGTGCCGGTCAAGCTGCGGCATATAAGATGTTTGAGACTATCAATAGGAGGCCACTGATAGATGCTTATGATACAAGTGGAAGAACATTGGATGACATACGTGGAGATATAGAGTTCAAGAATGTTTATTTTAGTTATCCTGCCAGACCGGATGAGCAAATATTTTGTCATTTTTCTCTTCTCATTCCAAGTGGTACAACTGCAGCTTTGGTTGGGCATAGTGGAAGTGGGAAATCAACAGTGATCAGTCTGATAGAGAGATTTTATGATCCACAAGCTGGTGAAGTGCTCATTGATGGTCTTAACCTCAAAGACTTGCAGCTTAAATGGATTAGGGGAAAAATTGGTCTTGTCAGCCAAGAACCTGTGTTGTTTACTTCCAGTATCAAGGATAACATTGCATATGGGAAAGAGAGCGCAACTGTTGAAGAGATAAGAGCAGCTGCTGAACTTGCGAATGCTGCTAAATTCATTGACAAATTACCCCAGGTTCTAAAGTTTCTCCATTTTCACAATTGGTTCGGAAGTAATAATGACTTCGTCGCTATGATTATGCTATTTACATCTCTTTTGGCTTTGCAATGATTCAGGGGCTTGAAACTATGGTTGGTGAGCATGGCACTCAACTTTCTGGTGGGCAGAAGCAACGAATCGCAATAGCCAGAGCAATCTTGAAGGACCCTCGGATTTTACTCTTAGATGAAGCTACAAGTGCACTTGATGCAGAATCTGAGAGGATAGTGCAAGAGGCATTAGATAGGATAATGGTCAATCGAACTACAGTTATCGTTGCCCATCGTTTGACCACTGTGAGAAATGCTGATATGATCGCTGTCATCCATCAAGGAAAGATTGTTGAAAAAGGTAACCTTTACTATCAAAATTAGGAAAATGTGACAAGTTGATGCCTATTGCTGTTCTTCTGTATATTGTCTCGTCTTACCGTCTTGGCATACTTCCTTAAAACCGGACTTTTCTGTCAATAAGTTGTCTGATTTCTAACTCTTGACATGTCTGAAACAGCCTTATGATATGTTGGTGTAGATCATCCACTTGAGAAGTTGGGATAAACTAGCTCGTGATGTTTCAATTTTTGGTTGCAATTAGATTTTGCGGAAATTTCTAGTTATAACATAAAAGTTAATATCAGGAAGAATGACAATATCATTAATGCCTTAGAATGGGGTAATAAAATATGAGAAACATGCTAAAACTTTTTTCATCGATGAATCAGGCTCACATACAGAACTTCTTGAGGACCCTGATGGTGCGTATTCTCAGCTCATAAGGTTACAAGAACTTAACAAAGAGTCAGAACATGCATCTCAGGTAAATCACAAATCTGAAATTACCACGGAATCATTCAGACAGTCTAGCCAAAGAAGGTCATTGTTACGATCTATAAGTCGTGGATCATCAAGAAATAACAGCAGTAGACACTCCTTCTCAGTCTCTTTTGGTTTACCTACAGGGCTTGATGCCCCTAATGACCACATGGAAGATTTAGAAAATTCTCCACCTAGTATAAAACCCCCGGAGGTTCCAATTCGACGCCTTGCCTCCCTGAACAAGCCAGAACTTCCTATTCTTATATTTGGAGCTATTGCAGCTTCTCTGAATGGCACGATACTGCCAATTTATGGCATATTAATTTCCAGAGCAATAAAAACATTTTTTGAACCACCAGATGAGCTGAGAAAGGACTCAAGGTTCTGGGCACTGATCTTTCTGATCCTTGGCATAGCAACATTTGTGCTTAGTCCAATCAGAACATATTTGTTTTCAGTGGCTGGGAATAAGTTAATCCAGCGGATCAGGTCAATATGCTTTGAGAAGGTGGTTAACATGGAGATTGGTTGGTTTGACGAGCCTGAACATTCAAGTGGTGCAATAGGCGCGAGGCTCTCAGCAGATGCAGCATCTGTTCGTGGCCTTGTGGGAGATGCACTAGCCCAAATGGTTCAAAACATTGCGACGGCCATAGCAGCTTTAATCATTGCCTTCAGTGCGAGTTGGCAATTAGCACTGATCATCCTTGCTATAGTCCCTCTGGTAGGCATGAATGGGCTTATTCAAGTAAAGTTCATGAAAGGATTCAGTGCAGATGCAAAGGTATGTCATAAATTTAATTACCCTGCTTTCATTGCTAGGGAAATTTAAAATATCTACTAAAGCTGTTAACTTAATTTCTTTTTCCAAGAACTGAACTCAAAGTAGCTTTTGACATTCATGGGAATTTTAAAGGTCGCTGGACGATAATTCCGTAACTTTTTGATTGATCATCTTAATTCCTTAATGGATGCAAATTTATTTTGCCTGTAGAAAATGTACGAGGAAGCAAGCCAAGTAGCCAATGATGCAGTTGGAAGTATAAGAACAGTTGCCTCTTTCTGTGCAGAAGAGAAGGTGATGCAATTATATGAAAAGAAATGTGAAGGCCCCATGAAGACAGGAGTGAGGATGGGACTAATTAGTGGCTGTGGATTTGGACTATCATCACTCTTTCTTTTCTCTTTCTATGCAACTAGCTTCTACGCTGGAGCTCAGCTAGTAAAGAGCGGTCATACAACATTCTCAGATGTTTTCCAGGTGGATATATACACTTTATATAACAACTAACAACTCTTCTCTTCAAACAACTGGAGCTTAAAAATTAGCCTCTTCGTGACATTGATACTGATACTTGGTTTGCAGGTTTTCTTTGCTTTAACTATGGCAGCTATAGGAGTTTCTCATTCAAGCAGCCTTGCTCCTGATACTTCTAAAGCGAAGGCGGCTACTGCTTCAGTCTTTTCATTCATAGACCGCAAGTCGAAAATAGATCCAAGTGACGAATCAGGATTAATACCAGAAACTGTAACAGGAGAAGTTGAGTTGCACCATGTGAGCTTTAGATATCCATCTAGACCAGATATTCAAATTTTCCGGGACATTAACTTGACTATTCGTTCTGGCAAGGTATGTCCTGTCCAATGTTTAATGTCCTATGTTTGTTTTGAGCAACTAGTGCATAACATTGTTGAAAATGATGAACCATCAGTTGAAATGATATCAGAATTCATTTATGATAACTTTTCCTAGACTGTGGCTCTTGTTGGAGAAAGTGGTAGTGGAAAATCAACAGTAATCGCGTTGCTGCAAAGATTTTATGATCCAGATTCTGGTACTATCACACTTGATGGGACTGAAATTCAAAGGCTTCAATTAAGGTGGTTAAGACAACAAATGGGACTGGTAAGTCAAGAACCTGCTTTGTTTAATGACACGATCCGGGCCAACATTGCCTATGGGAAAGGAGGAAATGCAACTGAGGCTGAAATCATAGCTGCAGCAGAATTGGCCAATGCCCACAAGTTCATTTCTGGTCTACAACAGGTAAACAGCTACATATTTTCATGGTAAAACAAGCAAACTTCTAGCACTCGAAAAATGATACTATAGTAAGATTTCTATCTTTTTTTTATTAACATGGTACGAAAAATTGCAGGGTTATGACACTATAGTAGGAGAAAGAGGAGTTCAATTGTCTGGAGGACAGAAACAACGAGTAGCCATTTCTCGTGCCATCGTAAAAAATCCAAAATTATTGCTATTGGATGAAGCTACCAGTGCATTAGACGCTGAATCCGAGAGAGTGGTCCAAGATGCACTAGATAGAGTTATGGTGACTAGGACAACAATAGTCATAGCACATAGATTGTCCACCATCAAAAATGCAGATTTAATTGCAGTAGTCAAAAATGGAGTCATCGCTGAGAAAGGCAGCCATGACTCTTTAATCAACATCCACGACGGGATTTATGCTTCATTGGTGGCATTGCACACAAGTGCTAAAACTATATAAGCTACTGATTTAGAAAAGAACAAAAAGAAATGTTCTTTTCTTTCTTTCTTTTTGTCCCTCTTAAAAATTATAGGCTTACAAGCATAAGAAAATTTCTTTTAACTTGTGTGGTTAGATTTGGACTATGATGATACTGTTGGACTAAGACGAACCGCTGGGCTTACAGCATCTAATTCAATCTTGGCGTTAGCTAGGAGAAGGAAACATCCATGCAGGGAGTTTTGAGCGATTCTGTTCCTTTTCCGGGCACTGTTTTGGGCAAGTCAGATGCCTACATATAATATTAGCAGTTGTATTTCCTTCCATTTTCAGTTGTTACTTTCCACGTAGCCATGAACTAATAATTTTCTTGTTTTCTTTTTCCAAATAGTTCATATTTAGAACATTGTGAACCCTAATTTTAAAAATAAAGGAGTTAATGTTTCACAAAAAATCAATCTCTATTTTTGTTTTTTATTGCTACTATTTTCAATTATATCTTTCTCAAATTTTTATTTTCAAAAGATGGTTATTGGGAAAAGATATGCTCTAAAATAACTTACAAAGTAAATTGGCTTCTAAGAAGAATTTTAAAAACTCAAAAATCAAATAACAAAGTATTTGTTGAAATTTTTTAATAAAATATGTAAAAAAAATATTTAGTTCTATTTTGTACTATCAAACTAAAAATTTTCACATTTCAAATTTTATAATTAATTCTATAAATTAAAAATAAACTAACCAAATGAAGTTAAATATGCTTATATATTTTCTTTTTTATCATGATAAATTTTTTTAAAAGAATTTTGATAAGGAAAAAACTGGCCCTTTGACTCACTTTGAACACCATTACGATCTTTTTTCAAGATTCACTTATAAATAGAATGACTCAGATAAATCTTTTTAAAATAATTTTGATGAGGAAAAAGGTGTTAAAGAGACCCTCTTCACTCCATGTTAAACGCTATAATATTTTTTCCAAATTTATTTAATTTATACGCGTTCAAGAGGTTAATAAGTGAGTTTTCTTATTTTATGTTCTTAAGTCCATTATAAAAATATATTTAAAGTTCTTATTAATATTAAAAAAAAAGTGAGTGTTCTGATTTGTTTATGATATTTTCTTATCATACGAGGCTTTGGAGGGATCTGAGATCCTTTGTCAATATATTTATTACAATCACTACATGCAAATGTGCTACCCATGCGAGATATGTGTAAACAATGGTTGGGACAGTACGTGTAATTCATTGCTTCAAACCCAACATTCAAGCAAATTGTTAGCAAGAATAGTGCACCATTGTTTTGGGGTCTATAGTTAACAATGGACTTATTTTAAAAAAGTGCATGTCCTCAACAATAATAGCAGTTAAATAAATCTATTGTAATCAATGGCCTCTTTCATGCTTTAATAGCAGTCATCATACACTGAAAGGTAGATCAAGTAGTACAATAACACGACTCATAAATATATCTCTAATTAAGAAAGACAAAATTTAAGAACACATTTTATTATTGTATATAGGCTTATAGAAGTGACCATGATGTCATAATTCTAGCTAATATTGTTATTATTAACTTGGACTCAGCTAACTGCTAAGAAATAGAAAGTAGACTTTGAGACATAATCTCAATAATTATTGACTCAGCCAAATAAAATAGTCAAATGAGCTAATGTGGTAGTTCAACACTTCCCCTCAACACCAACCTATGTCCTTTTCATCATGCTGAGTTTATAGAAAAAATTTCTTAATTCTATTATCACTCAAGCCTTTAGTAAATAAATATGCAACTTCATATTATGTCTTAACTTTCTCTTCAATTTGATTTCTTGCAAAAATTTCTCTCTAGTAAATGATAATGAATTGTCACATGTTTAGTCCTTGTATGTAAAATTGGATTCTATGCCAAGCATATTGTTGACTAATTATCGCAATATAATGAAATTGTATAATCTATTAGACAATGAAGATCCTTTAGCAATTATATAAGCCACCTACTTTCTTAAACTGTCATTTCTACTACTCCATATTTTGCCTCTATTGTGGATAAAGACACGCTTTGTTGTCTCTTGTCTTTATACACACCATAAAATTGATCCTTCTCTTAGCATGAAAACTTACCTTATGGTTGAACATTAGGTATTGTGATCTCCTACATAATCTATGTCACAAAAACCAACTAGCTTGCAGTCTCCATCTTTTTTATAGAAAACACCATAGTAAAGTGTACTTTTCACATATCACAAATTTTGTCATATTCTGTCGCGACCTGAAATGGGCGCGTGACCAGCAAGTGAGACCGAGGTTCGAGACCCCAAATCATACGTAAGCCTACTACTAGCGACAAAATAAATTTAAAACTCAAGAACGCAGCAAGTTCATACAATAAAATAACAATAGTGCGTGTCAGAAAGAAAATTTACAACTCATGAAATCATGTTACTACAGACGCTACAATACAAGATAATGAAAATAAAGAATGAACATACATAAACATAGGTAAGTGGCAGCGGACACATCACAAGAGTCACTGTTGCGAAGTTGGTAATAGCTGACCTGAAAAATAAAGTTGAGGGGAGTTAGACCTCGTTGAGTAAGCTCACACCGTCCTACGATATCCAATGTTATGCGCACAGTCATGCATGAATATCAAAAGACATCCAATCACATCAATACCACAAATAAATTGTGGGGGAGAATATCTGTAGGACCTTAATCTCCAAGGGTAAGCCCTCATAACTAAAAACCTCAAATGACTGTGGGGAGCTATGCATCACCAACAGCACAGCCATGCTCCTATACTCATGTAGCCGTAAGACTCTCTTAATCCAAAGGGGTTGCGAGGAGCCAAACATCACCAACAAAACCAACCCTTGTTCTAAGCGTCCAAAGTCATAAGCATCACAAATAAGGGTCCAATCGGGAGCCAAGCATCAACCAAGATCAGCCCATAACATATCTCAATATTATAACAAACAACTCTCATAATCATAATCAGTGCGCATCTGGTCCTGATGCATACCCATCAGGTGGCACGTCCTATAGATCTTTTCTTCCTCACAATCGAACATAGCAATACATATCAAATTATTAAGCATGTAATTTATCAAGTAAACATTTATTTATGTAATGACCAATGCATGTTTACAATACCTGAAATAACCTAAAATCCGATGTACAAGTGGCTCAATGGTAAGAGGTGTGTTCTTATAAACAACAAAACCTTGAGGTCTCGAGTTCGAATGGTGGTACTTGGCTCAATGGTAAGAGGTGTGTTCTTAGAAACAACAAAACCTTGAGGTCTCGAGTTCGAATGGTGGTAGTGTATACCCAGAGGGCTCTCCTACCCCACGAGCTCGAGAGGGTGTAGTGCATACCCTGAGGGCTCTCCTTCCCCTTTTCCAAAGAGGATAATACCGATTAATGGGAGGGTCGGGGACCCTACAGACAAAATGGCTTCCCTTATCATTGATAATTGCCCAAGGAGTGCCAAACCTGGTGAAAATATTTCTCTTGAGGAATCTAATGACCACCTTGGCATCACAAGTTGGTGCAGCGATTGCTTCCACCCATTTGGAGACATAGTTGACCCTTACAAGAATATATTTGTTGCCAAGAGAAGAAGGTAATGGTCTCATGAAATCTATCCCCCAAACGTCAAAAGTTCAACCTCCAAAATTCCTTTAAGGGGCATCTCATGTTTTCTAGAAATATTTCCAGCTCTCTGGCATTTGTCATATGCTTGCACAAAATTTCTTGCATCCTTAAAAAGTGTAGGCTAATGGAATCCCATTTGGAGAACCTTTGCTGTCGTCTTTTTAGAACTGAAATGGCCCCCATAGGGAGATGCATGGCAGTGATTCAGGACAGCTTGTACTTCTTCTCTTGGTAGGCATCTTCGGATCACCCCATCACCACAACGCTTGAAAAGAAAAGGCTCCTCCCATATATAATGCTTGAGCTCCGAAA
>JAOSBL010000004.1:5005298-5016845 GCA_027568915.1 Erythroxylum roraimae | reverse complement strand
TAGGGAGGAATACTACATTCCTAAACTGTAGTGACATATATACGTCACAATTATACTACAATAATATAGTACAACTCCAGTATTCTGGGGATAGAGTCCTAACACCTTTTCTGATCAATGTCATGAGTTTTCAGTAATATGGACAATCATAACCTCTAAATTTCAGGAAAAACAGAAATCTCTTAAGACACATATAACTTAGTCTCACAGTCATCTACAACTAAAAAGTTGGATAACAAATTACCTGGAAACTTTGAAGCTCTTGTGCTTCCTCATCTGCCAATCGTCTCTCATATTCTCTTCTTGACTGCTCACACCAAAATAACAAATTAGAATAAGCATTAAACATGGAAAAAACTAGTTCATATGCAAGACATCTAGTGCCAACCAAAGAAGAGAAAAACAATTAGTTCATACTGTGTGTTAAAGAGAAATTCAGTTATGGTGAACTTTACATAAATAAACAAATAAATATATGATGTAAAGGTAAACAACAACCAACTATGAATAAAGATCCTAAACTGTTTGGTTCATAATGTCAGAATCAACAGACTAATCTTACAGTCAAAACAATTGCTACATAAACAGCCTTTCAATCCCAACCTGATTTTGTTGATTAGTGATCATCAAAGGAAATATCAACAAACGGTATGAAAGGTTATACCCTCCGTTTCAGCCCTCAAACCACTATTGGTCCGATAAACACAGCCTTACCGTTTCCAAATTATCAAGAAATTCAGTCTCATCTTCATCCAAAGCTTTAGGTGGCCCTACAATAAAATCAGTAATTTAATCATGGGAATCTTAATAGCCCATTGTTCAACATCCTGTATAATGACACAGCAACTTGTAACAGACCAAAAACTGAGTCTTCAAAGATATAACAAATATATAAGAAGTGTTTCAGCAAGACAAATTCCAGAGATACACCTTAGCATAGAAGTGAAAAAACCAAGCAATATTTAGTGAGGAGCATGAAAATAAATACTCATATAAGTCAGGTTTAACATTTTCAGCATGGATGAGACTTTTCATAGCACACACTACCATCCCATGCAATCTGGGTTATCATCAGAGATAACAAAAAGTCACAATAATGAAAGTATATCCCATCTGCTGTTAATTTAGCAAAGTAAAGAACTCACTATGTTTGAAACGTTCATTAAATTCAGCATCTTTCTTATCCTTATTCTCCTTTAAAATCTGCATCAAGAGAAAACAGATAAGATGACTGCGGACAGCTGAAATTTAGCACTGATGACCCATTGGATTCAGAATCAACACTTAAATTATTGCTTATGAGCAAAAATTCATCAGTAAAAGAACTTGTCATCAATCACCCAATTATGTACAAGAAATGAATCATGAAGCAAGAAGGATACAATGAAATCAATCTACCTGCCAGAGATCAAATTTCTTTTCACATTTTTTAAAATGAGAAAAGAAGATGCATATTTATTCTCCAAATATTTTATTTTAAAAAAACAACTTAGAAAACAAAATTGGTTTGAATACCTCAGAGGAGTGGCAACTCAGAGATACATGAAAAACAAATACTTGGTTCATTAGAAACAAGCACTAAAGCATGGAATCTGGTAATAAGAGCAGAAACTTGTGAAATGGAGACAGCTTATCAACAGGGACATCATAACTAACCCAACAATAAATATCAGAAAAGGGACGTCAGCCCATGAAATGCATCAACGATTTAAGCCTACATTTAGAAGCAGTTTACCAATTGATTAAGTTGAACATTCCAAACACTTAAGGAGAAGAAAAGGTACTCCTGCGCCTAGCGGAAATTGACTGGCTCCTCCATTCTTTGATTTCAGGTTGCGAACAAATCAATCTCTCATTCTTGTAGGGAAGGGAAAGTGTGCATTCTGTGCCAGGCTTAATTTTTTTTAATTGAAGTAGAATGTACTCCTATGCTATTATATTTATTTAAACGTCTACTTCACTCTTACCCTGTTATACAGTACCTAGCTCTAACACCAGGGCCGTGTTTTAGTTAGCCAAAATTCTCATATTCGTACAAGTCATCTTTTGATATTTATATTATCACTCTTATTACAAGACAAAAGCGTATAGCAAGATAGACAATCAATAAAGAAAATTTTGGTATCTTTACGATACCTCGTAGAGAGGTCGATCCCTCTGGGCAGTACCATCTTCAACGCGTTCACCTCTTATCTTCTTAGCTTCATACAACTGAAATAATCCACAAATTCATGCACAGTAAACTTCAACATCAAAACAACTAACACGAAGGGTTTGATGGATAATCAAACTAACGAGTACCTGTTCCTCTGAGACAAAATTCATCAGCCTTACTGGACGAGATGATTCTTCCTCCATAATTAACTTACAAAAACCGCGAATACCTTCAATCTTTTATCAACGTTACCTCAATAGCTTAAGTTTCTAGGGTTTCCTAAGAAGAACCGCCAAGAACAGGGAAATCCTTGCTCTGGCGCCCGCCCGCATCAGAACAGACACTATTAAGTTTCCATATGCCACGTGGCGGTATATGAATGGGACGAAAATTCCCTCCTAGTGCCGAGAGCATCTGATTGCTCCTCTGGCGCCAAGTCCCAACAGTTGAATAATTGTTCTGGGGGTCACAGTTTATAGACAACCCGACTGCCCGAGTACGCAGCGATTTGAGCCTAAAGCCCAAAATCTAAACCGATCCCACCTTGTATCCATTTGTTGCCAGCTGGCACTAAATCTCCACCGTGAAACTTCAATACTTTTCCTTACACCGTTGGATTCGGAAAAGAGCGCGTGCCTTCCATACACAAGACGTGTGAAGCCACGAGCATGCCACCCTCAGTTAGCGCCGCTCGTCCACATCGGCAAAAAATAATCAGAACCAATTAAAAGAAGCCACATATCTCGTCCTTTAGTTCCCCGTTGTTTCCTTCGTCGTGGCGGACAAGGGAAAATCAAACTTATGACTCATTGTTGCCTTCAGTTTGCGCCTTACCAGTTAATCATCATCTGAATGGATATGGAGACCGCTCGTTTGATTCGCCGGCCTGTTCTTGGCGTCTCCAGCGTCGGATTTGATTCATGCTCTCGGAAATTTGCTGCCAATGATCTGAGGATTGTAAAATCTAGAGTTTCTTTTAGAGGCTGGAATTATGGTGGATTTAGTGATTCAGGGCATATACAATACTACGAATCGCCACTGAGATGTGGTATGATCAAGGAGAAGAGTAGAGAGATGAAAGCAGAGAAGAAGAAGATGAAGTTGATTAAGAGATTATCCAAGGATTTGGCTAGCTTTCCAACAGATGAAGCCAACAGGAAGACGATTTCGGTGAGTTCGATTACTATTTCTTTTTTTCGCAAACCTCTTAATAGGCTAAGGATTTCCATGTTTTAAGCATTATCTGTTGTATTGAAATACGGATTTTAGTAAATTTTGCTGATAATTTTCTTGATGCGAGATTGCAGATAATTTACATGCTTCATGTTACTGGATTATGGTCATACATGTTTATAACATTGTTCTGTGCTTTTCTGAAGAGATGATGATGAGTTCTGCTAATTTTGGTTGTTTTCTATGTTACTTATGAACCATGAAGTAACATGTTACTTGTCTGGATTAGGAAGCGACGGAGGTTTTACTTGCAGAGCTGGAGTATTTGAAAGCACAGCATAAAGAACAGAAAAAGAGAGCAGAGCTAGAAAAGGCTCAGCGCGAAGCAAATAACATGTGCGAGTTAGAATCAAGTTCATCATCAGAGTCAAGCAGCGATAGTGATTGCGGGGAGGTAGTTGACATGAGAAGTAATGCTGCTGTGAAGCAAACTGCCCAAATTGAATCAAAACAGGCTGTTCTGGACATAGCAACATTGACCAAAACTAGCCCACTTACAGCAGTTGAGGTCAATGAGTTGAGTCTTGGGAATTGCAGAGGAGATTATGAGAGTAGAAGTGGCTATGTGCCTGGTAGTAGTTTAAATGCTTGTAACGACAATAACAATGACGAAATCGCTGTGGGGGGAGGATTGGGAGGAAAGATAGAGGTGTGCATGGGTGGGAAGTGTAAGAAATTGGGATCTGTTGCTTTAATGGAAAAGTTTCAGATGATGGTTGGTGTGGAGGGTGCTGTTGCTGGGTGCAAATGCATGGGCAAGTGCAAGAACGCTCCTAACGTGCGGGTTTCCAAAACAAGTGTAGAAATGAATGTGGAGCCTTCATTCAATCCCCTCTATATTGGGGTTGGCCTGGAAGACGTAGGCAGGATTGTTGCAGAACTTCTTGGCAAAGATGGTACTGAACAATGCTACTTGTTGCCTCCTTGAATCAATCAGTTTCTTGAATAGATGTTCTGAAGCAGTGGAAATTTTAAACTCAAGTGAAAATGATTAAGAAAAGAAAAGCTGTTGTACATTAATTCTGCTCTAGTAAACAATCACTTGTTGAAATTACGGTATGTATACGGGTGTATTTTCTAGGGGTATGGTAAAAGTACCAGATTTCAATTGTTTGTAGGAATGGCTTGGGTGACTTATTATTTTTATGAAAAATTTAAAATGACATCGTTTTGCCAGAGGCTCGGGCTGTTGCCAAGCCTAATTGTTTGGACCCGGAACAAAGAAAAACAAAGGTAAAAACAAAAGGGGTATTTTCAACTTGAAAAGGTTATTCCGCAATTTAATTTATACTAAAAATTGTAAATTTAATCTTAATATTTTTATTAAAATGCAAATTAGATCTTAAATGTTTTGAAACATTTAAAAAAAACTTTAAAACTTATGTCATGTTTAAAATATGCTTGAAACGATAAAAATTTAGATATAATATAAATTTATTATTTTTTTATTAGATATATCACGTTGGTAATGTGATAAGATTTACATGTCTAGTTAAACTTATCTTTTAATTATTTTTAATTAAAAAATATTGAACTTACTTTAACCTCATTAATTTGATTTTATCCTAATGAAACTCTTCTAAACTAAAAAAAAAAAGGTAATTACTCAAAATTCTCAAATTTATTTATCTATTCCATCTGATATAAAAACTTAAAATAATCATAATTCTCTAATTTCATTTGTCCTCAATTGACAATTGAGCAGGGAACTTTCCACCATCTTCATATAAACCTTAATCTTGCTCTCTTTAGCAACTTATCTTTGAAAATTTTTATAAAGAGGGCGATTTGTCGAGCTAGAAACGTGAGAAGTTACCTAGATTGGTATTAACTTTGTGTTTGCACCTGAAAGCCCAGTTATAATAATCACATTTAAAGTTAGTAACGGGGATGGACCTAACTCCCTAAGGCTACTCGAGCAGTATCCCAAATCTTTTATTGGTGGTTTGAGCTAGATTAAAGCCCAATCAAGCTTAGCTCATGTCACCTGAGCCTGATCCGATCAAACTGATCCATCAATGAATTATATGTTTTAAATGAATAATTTGACAAATGAATAATTTATAATTCAATAAATTCAATAAATAAATAAAATTTAGTATAATTAATATATCTATAAGTGACTTGTTATGTTACCCATAATATTTTAAAAATCAAATCAAACCGACTAGTTCAACCAGGTTAACTGGGAATTAACCTATTACTTCGTTTGATTACTTGTAAAAACCCCTAAAACTTAAAACCAGTCAGTTAAAATGTAAATTAATTGGTTTGATTAAACCTTCAAAAAACCATCCAAACTGGTCGGGATAAACTTCTTCTTTCTAGAGTGCTTTCTACATTTGTGATTTCTGGATTTCTTTTTCTCTTGGTCCAAATAGAAGTGAAACAAATAAAAACACAACAGAGATGAGGTTTGTCCATTTTGTCTTATTTGATTTTGTGCTATTTTTTGCATCTTTACCAAACTAATTTTCATGGTGTTATTTATGGGCAAAACTACACTCAGAATTCAAATGCATTTCTTATGTGTTTGGGTTTCATGTTTTCTTCGTTTAAAGTTTATAAAACAATCTAAAACATAGTGAAATAAAGGCTTAGATGGGTGATGAATTTTTGGATACTTTCTTGGGATAGTGATGATTTTTGTACTTCATGGCTTTTCATTAGTTTCACATTATTCTTATTGGTTTTGAAGACAATAAGTTGGGAAAACATAAAGGTGTGATTAAATATAAAAAGTAAAATCATGTTTTCACTATGAATTTTGTCAAAGATTGCAAGTGCTTTTCTCCCTTTGCCTTATTGCTAGTTGGATTGGTTTACATAGTAATTTCAATTAATATAAGTAAATTGATGCCAATAATGGTGAGAGCTGATCCTCTGACCCAGGTACTCTGGCCCTAACCTGTGTCAGAGGATCTAAGCCATCCATTTAAGTGGGGACGATTTGAGGGCAATAATGGTAGGTTTGGTTACAATATAGGGATTCTATTTATTTTTTTTTCTATAGAGTTATGTGCTTAACTAAGGAGTGATGGACTAAAAGGTAAAAATAAAAAGAATATTATTGTTTCAGAAAGAATGAATCTAATTTGTATCTTATTTCCATAGGTTTTGTACATATGGTAGGCAACATATTGTGATTTCTTTATTGTTTTATATGTATTGTTTATACCTTTTTTAGCTTTAGGATCATGAGTTTTTAAATTAAGTGTAATATAGTCTTTATGTTGTTATTGTGGTGATTTCCTCATTGTTTTATATGTATTGTTTATACTTTTTTTAGCTTTAGGATTATGAGTTTTTAAATTAAGTTTAATATAGTCTTTATGTTTATATCGAAGTATGCTTTATCTTATGATGAGAATATGGAAGCTTAAATTACAATAGTTGTCTCTAAAATGACGATTTTAGGAAGGCTAATTCTTATATGTAGTACTTCACTACTTTTTTCCCTTACCTGTTTTAATTAGTGAGTTCTTTCTTGATAAATTTATCATTGCTCAAGTTTGAAGGAAACTTTATCAACAATTACGTATCTTTCAAAATATAAGCGATTTCAATACTTTAAAAATGATATATAGTATGATTGGTTTAACTTATTGGTTTTTACATCATTTTCAATTATGACCTCAATTTGTACTTTCACTGTTAATTATTTGTCAAACACAAGTGATAGTTATTTCCTGTATGAGTGCACAACTCGATATATTATTGCAGTTATATACTTTGGGAGTAAAGAATTCACTATAGAGTATAATATCCATTCTTTTTGGGGTACTTGAGATTGATCATTTGACATTTATGACGCATAAAATACTAGATCCAATATGAATAATTATTTATGTTTAGTTTTGAGAAGAATCTGTGGTTAAGTTTCTCTAGTTTGTCTTTAGCTACGTTTGCATGCAATAGATTGATGCAATGACCATAATTTAATAAATGTTGTAAATCTTCCATTAGGCTTTTCAATATTTGCTGCTAGATTGGGCTGTATTTTATATAGTGAATTGGTGGGTCATAAGGGCAAATTCCAGTACACAAAGCTTTTCACTTTGCAAATGTCAACGGAGAGTCATCAATTGTACACAATTTTCTATTTGCGTTTACAAAGAAGCTATTTATGTTATTCAAACCCGTGACTTTCCGATCACAACAAAATAACCAGTAATTAAAGAATTAGAACAAAAAAAGAAATAAAAATGGAAAGTTGGAATCGAAATAAGATTGAAATTACTAATTCTGCTTATTTGTTATGATATTAAATAAAGTTGATAGTTATGCTAATATTTGGTATTAAATATTAAAAATGATAATTAATTTTTTTGCTCTTATTTAATTATTATATGATTTATTTTGTAAATAAATAATTAAAATATTGTATATTTTATAAATAATTGTTTAATTTTTTAATAATTTATAAAATTATTAATTTTAAATAATTATGAATAATTTTTATAATAAAAATAAAAGAATCAATGAAACAAAATAAAATAATTAATGATAATATTCTGATAAGAATCAATATCTTGATAATATTTTCATAATAAATTAATAACTTGATAATATTTTAATAATATCTCTTATCACTTATTCCCGATATTTGATTCTACCTTATACCTAAATAAGAGTTTAAGACCGCTTATAATTTATTAGGATTTTGTCATTCTCTATTTTTATTTAGGGTTAATTATTAACAAATTATTAACAAAATCTCAAACTTTGCTCAGTTTTGCAATTATAGTCCGAACTTCAAAACGTGATAATTAAATGTTTAACCTTTCAAATTTTTTTCTAATTCTAGCTTGACATTAGTGTCTCCATTAACTTTGTTGACATGACTTGTCACGTGTACTAGAAACCCTAACTATTAATACATGTCAACCAAAATTAACACATGTAATGAAGATTAATAAAACGGTGTCGTTTAATCACATAACTAAAATAATTTAGTATTCCCTAAATCAATTTACGCAGCCCCGACCACTCACCCTTTGTTTTCAATTTATTCTCCCAACGCCCTCATCATTTGTTTTCAATTTGTTCCTTCGTTTTCAGTTTGTTCTCCCGACAACCTCACCCTTCCATTTTCAGTTTCTTCTCCGACGCCCTCAGCCCTTCATGCATTGCAATAAGCTCCTTTTGCTCTTGCATTGCAACGTAGTTAGCCATGAAGGATCGAGGAGGTCGGGATAATGAACTAAAAATGAAGAGCTTGCTGGTGCGTTGCGATACTAGGGTGGCTTGGGATGTCGAAAGAATAAACTGAAAATGAAGGTTGAGGGCATCGGGGCTGCATAAATTGATTTTAGGGATTAAACTGCGTTCTTTTTTTAAACAAAGTCGTTTAATTATATGATTAAACGATGTCATTCCATTAATCTTTATTATTTGTGTTAATTTTAACTAAGTTGTATTAATAGTTAAGGTTTCTCGTACACATGGCAAGCCACGTCAGCAAAGTTAACAGACTAACACCAGGCTAGAATTGAGAAAATTTACAAGTCTGAGTATTTAATTGTCACGTTTTGAAATTCGGGCTATAATTGCAAAATTGAGTAAAGTTTAAGATTTTTTTATAATTAATTATTACCAGTAACTAAACAATTAAAAGTTAAAGAATAAAAATTGCATTCTCATTTTTACCTATTTATTAATGATTACATGGGAATGCCATGAATGTCAAAAGAATTGTCAAAGGATATATTAAATTTGGTTTTACAGGGATTATTCTTGAAGATCGTGTTCGTATTATTTTGCATGAAAATTGATACTTATCATTGTAATTGTAAATTTTCTTCTAATAATTCAAAGTATTGCTAAATACACATGATAGGAAAGAGGT
Source organism: Erythroxylum roraimae (assembly GCA_027568915.1). Taxonomy (NCBI): domain Eukaryota; kingdom Viridiplantae; phylum Streptophyta; class Magnoliopsida; order Malpighiales; family Erythroxylaceae; genus Erythroxylum; species Erythroxylum roraimae. The sequence continues at coordinate 5,007,609 of JAOSBL010000004.1, read as the reverse complement.
CGCTAGAGAGGCAAGGTCGTGTTCGTATTATTTTGCATGAAAATTGATACTTATCATTGTAATTGTAAATTTTCTCCTAACAATTCAAAGTATTGCTAAATACACATGATAGGAAAGAGGTCGCTAGAGAGGCAAGGTCGTTTCTAACGTTTTATAGGCCCTGGGCGAAGTAAAAAAAAAGGCCCCAATAAATCGGCAATATACAAACGTGTAAATTTTAAAAACATATTTTTAGTATTAAAATTTAATATCTATATATAAGTGACCCAATTTATAAATCCACTCAACAAAATATTAATTGATCATAACATTTGCTAATAATATCCTGTAAATGTCAATAGCAATAAAATCACTAAAAATAGTAGCAGTAACAACAAAATAGTAATAACAACAATCGAACAACAAAACACTAAGAGAATTGCAGTAACAAACACACAGATGATCATAATTTATGATAAACAATTTCTCCGTGCATTTCTAGTTGCAAAATCATTAATAATACTATCAAAATCAATACCATCTCACATATCATCATCATCATCACACCCAGTCTGAAGTCTCGTGTTAAAGCAGGGTCTGGGGAGGTCTGATAATATGCAGCCTTACTCCTACAATGTAGAGAGGTTGTTTCCTTTAGACCCACATACAGAAAGTACAAAAGGGGAGTGGATGCTGAATAAAGGATTAAATAAAGAGTATGTGGGGCACTCGACCATAGTCAGTAAATAAACTTCAAAAGCAGAATGTACAAAAGGGGTTGATGCTGAAGACAGGAGTAAATAAATTAATACGCTTGGCACTCAACCACTATCAGTAAATAAATTTATAAACAATAAATAAAGAAAATACCTGAAGGAGACCAGATCTGCAAGTACACACTGTGAAGACTGGCCCCTCTTGTCGCTTGTTACGCGAGGGGTCTGCATTGCGAGATCCTGCAGATAAGACCATCCTACGGTGTTAGAGAGAAACATCTTTGCATCTATGAGTCAGAAATTTGTGGCTAAAGCTGTCGATCGACAGCTTGTATTTTGGAGGCTAGGCGCGAGGACTTTAAAGGTTGTCGTATACCCTAATCCGCTCACGCCAGACCTTCCTATTCCTAGCCACGGCCTCAGTAAAGGCCAATTCAGACATATCATTCCTGATCACTTCCCTCCAGTTCTTTTAAGGTCTCCCTCTCCTCCTCTTGTAACCAGTGAGGGTTATTTTCTCACCTCGGCGTACCGGAGCATCAGAGGGCATCCTGCGTACATGCCCAAACCACTTAAGCCTAGTCTCTCTTAACTTGTCAGCAATAATAGCTACCTGTAGTCTTTCTCTCACCACACAATTTCAGACCCCTATATCTTTTGGTAATGACACACATCCACCTAAACATACGCACTTTCGCTATCGCCAACTGTTGTGTATGTCTACGTCTAATAGGCCAACACTCTGACTCATATAACATTGTTGGCCGAATCACCATTTTGTAGATCTTCCCTTTGAGTTTATAAGAGATCTTTTTATCACGCAAAACACCCGATGCACTTCGCCATTTAACCCACCCAGATCTAATGCGATGTAATGAAAACGATCTAGAAGGGGGAGGTTGAATAGATCTTTTAATCTTTTCGCAAAGTGCTACAAAATAGAGAATTAAAACACACGAGACAAACAAGCAAATCGAAATGTAAAAGAGTAGAGAAGAGAGGCAAACACAGTGTTTATAGAGGTTCGGTGCTAAGACCTACGTCCTCTACCTAAGCTCCCACTTAGGATTTTGACAAAACTCTTTACTACACACTTTTTAGTTCAGTGTGAACTCTTCCAACTCAACTTGACTTCCAGCTCAAGCTACACCTTACAAACGATTTATTTTCTCGACACAAATCCTACCTTCCAAGTGATTCTTCTCTAATCACTCAACTTACAATAATAACAATGACAGAAATGAAGTAGTAAAGCTCAGTACAGCTGAATACAATTAGAATATGCTAAGAGCAAAATTGAGAGCGATGTGAAGATAATTTCAAACTATGGTAAGTATGCTTCGCTTTGGACTTGTGTAAAACAATCCTCTGAAGTTCCATTCTTTATTTGCAGGCTTCAAGATGTTTCTAGACGTTGTAGAACTCTCCTAGCCGTTGTAGAACGCTCCTAGCCGTTGTATGAAGATTTTCTTCCGTTTGAAATCAATTGAGACAGTCAAATTATGTTCAGTTGCAACTGATAGTCGACTAGTCAGTGTATAATAGTCGACTAGTACATTATAGTCAACTTGTCTTCAAGAATTAGTCGACTAGCACTAACGTTTTTCATGAAACTT
>JAOSBL010000004.1:4972422-4997424 GCA_027568915.1 Erythroxylum roraimae | reverse complement strand
ACACATTTCACTGTGTACCAATCCTATAATGCACGAGCAGTCCTAATTCAGCCCAATCACTAACACCCTATGCCAAAATACGATTCTACCCTTCCCGTTGAGGGTGGGATGTTACATGGAGATCCAACTGTTTCGGCTTACGCAGCTGTAACCCAAAATGAATGGTCCCCTTTAGATAGCGATAAATCCTTTTTACTTGCTGTAAATGGGTAACAGTGGGACTATGCATAAATTGAGCTAGTTTATTAACCGCAAATACCACATCCGGGTGAGTATGAGTTAAATACTGAAGACAACCAACCATTTGCTTATAAATAGAAACATCAGTTGGGGCCGTACCATCATCCAAAGACAACGAGGTTGATAAGCACAATGGTGTGGTTACTGGTCTGGCATCAGTCAAATTAAAACGATCCAAAATATCACGGATATACTTGTGTTGAGAGAGGAATAAACCATCAGGTGTGGGAATAATCTCAATGCCCAAAAAGTAGGATGGAAACCCCAATTGCTTGAGTGAAAATATGGTCGATAAAGTAATAATGAACTGGGATAAGCGACGAGCTTCCAGTCAATAGAAGATCATCAACATAAACCAGAAAATACGCGACAATCCCATTATTGCTATAAGTGAAAACAGAGGGATCACTGAGGCTATTGCGAAAGCCATAGGAAAGAAGGAAACGTTTCAGTGATTCATACCAGGCTCTGGGTGCCTGACGAAGACCATAGATGGCCTTGTGTAATTTACAGACATAGTTTGGGTGATCTGGATGTACAAATCCCAAAGGCTGCTTCATATAAACATCTTCTGTTAAGGCTCCTTGTAAAAAGGCATTGTTGACGTCCATTTGATGAATGGACCAATTTTGAGCTAGCGCAATTGTAAAGATAACTTTGAGTGTTTGGGGTTTAAGGACAGGGGAAAAAGTTTTATGAAAGTCCAAACCCGGAGTCTGCATAAATCTTTTGGCAACTAACCTGGATTTGTACCTTGCGACAGAACCATTCGAAAGACGTTTGATTCAAAACATCCATTTGGTACCAACAATATTGCATCCTTGAGGTGCCGGAACGAGATCCCAAGTGTGGTTGGTAATGAGAGCATCAAATTCTTCATTCATAGAGGCTCGCCATAACGGATCCTTCATAGCCTGAGAAATGCAAGAGGGTTCAAGTGTAACAGGTAATGGATATTTACTGACCTGAAACATCTTTTTGGGTTTATAAATATTATTCTTGGCACGAGTTTGCATCGGATGGGCATTCATGATGGCTAGGTGATCAGATGAACTCAACGTAGGAGGAGGTAAAGGCTGTGGCGAGTCTGATGGGGTAGGTAAGGATGCCGTGGGTAAAGGCTGTGCTGAGACACCAGTACCTGGTACAGAATGAGTTATATTACTGGCCCTTTCCGTAATGACAGTAGGGAGAGGATCATAAGGTGGTGGAGGTGAGGTATAGGAAACAAGGTTATGGTCCCTACATGGGGAAGAAATGGGCACAGAGCGACTGACATCAAGGAACAAAACCACTTGGGATGAAGAGGAACCAGCTAGGGAAGAATTTGGAGATTGAGTGCAGCAAAGAGAAGCATAAGGAAATATGTTATCATGGAAGGTAACATGTCGAGATATGTAGGTTTTATGGGTTAGAGGGTCATAATAAAGATACACATAATGGGAGTTGGAATATCCAAGAAAAATGCACGGGGTAGATCGGTTTTGTAATTTGTGACTTGAGTAAGGCCGAAGCCAAGGAAAGCACAGACAGCCAAAGGAGTGAAGATGATGATAATTAGGGAAAGATTTGTGCAGGATCTCATAAGGAGAGTGCATGGTGAGAATTGGTGTGGGCAACCTATTTATAAGGTAGATGGCAGTTTGAAAGGCATAAGACCAGAATTCGGACGGAAGGGTTGAGTGATGAAGGAGAGCGTGACTAGTTTCAACAATTTGGCGATGGCGTCGTTCAGCCGTGCCATTTAACTCAGGCGTATGAGGAGGGGTGGTGAAATGGGTAATCCCGTGTTAGCCCAGAAAGGTTTTAAGGGCAACAAATTCCCCACCATTGCCACTATATAATGACATAATTTTGGTGTTAAAGAAGTTTTCAACAAGCAACTTAAAGCGTATAAAAATGGGTAACACTTTAGATTTCTTACGAAGAGGATACAACCACATGTATTTAGAAAAGTGATCAACAAACAGAACATAATAACGAAACCCATCAACAGATGGAAGAGGGGTTGGACCCCAAACATCAGTAAACAACAGTTGAAGAGGACGACTACTGGTAAAGTGAGTATGAGAAAATGACAACTTGTGACTTTTGGCACAGGCACAGGACATAAAAGGACTCAAAGTAGTAGGTCGAATACGGAGAAGGAAGCGTTTATTAAGGTGAGTAAGAATAGGTGTAGCCGGATGACCCAGAATATGATGCCAGTCCTGAGTGCAGATAGGACTAGCAACATTGGCAATAGGACGATTCGGCAGAAAAGTAAGGTAATATAAATCATCAGTACAGTCACCGCGCATTAGCACCGCCTTGGTCTGGGCATCCTTGACCTGAAAATGAGTAGAGAAAAATTCAATGGAGACTCGGTTAGCAGAACATAGCTTAGAGACGGAAAGTAAATTATGGGTAAGAGTGGGAACATGTAATACACCAGGTAATGATAATGGTTTAGTAGAGGTAGGGATAGTGGCGGTACCAGTATGGGTAATAGGTAATTCAGTACCATTACCTACTACAGGTGATCAGAGCCATCATATGGGGATGTAAAGAAAAGATTATGGAGATCATTGGTGATGTGGTGGGAGGCACCAGAATCGACTATCCATTTGTCAGAAGGAAGCTCAGTCCTCTTGTGTGTGTGATGGGCAGAAGGATTGCGATTGCGAGGACGATCATGAAGCTTAAAGCAGCATCAGGCAGTGTGTCCCGGTTTCTCACAGTACTAACAAATGACAGAAAAATAAGTATCACCAGTATCTGGAGCCTGTACGGAAGATGGTGAGACTACAAAACCAGAAGACATGTCAGAAGGTCCAGATGCCATGGCAGAAGGGCGAGGTCGGCGTCGTTGGTGAAAGGACTGAGTGGGCATTTGTCCCTATGCTGTGTGTCAGGGGCAGTAGGAGTGCCTGTGGGTTTGATAGCCAAGCAACGCCGTAGCAGGTGTAGATTTTGACCAAGCCGTCCTTGTGAGATAAGCTTCATGATCTAGAAGCTTCTCGTGAAGTTCCTGAAACGAAATGGGAGTATCACGGGCTCTAATGGCCGCAGCAATCTTCTTGAAGTCGGAGCCAATCCTATTGAGCACATGAATAAGGAGATCGGTGTCATTGAGAGGACTGCCAATAATGGCTAACTCATCAGCAAGGCTTTTAATCTAGCGTAAGAAAACAACTACAGGTTGGTCACCCTTTTCCATGCACGTGAGTTTTTCCTTGAGAGAGAAAACGCGAGAGCGAGAGCTACTCGCATAGGTGGTGGCAAGGACTTCCCATGCTTGTCGGGAGGTGGTAACCGATCCCAATAACGTGACAATGGTGTTTGCAACAGAGGACAGAATGGCGGCAATAAGGAGTTGATCCTGTCGAACCCAGTGAGTATATCCAGGATCTGTGACTAGAGAACACAAGAATGATCCATCCGTGTAACCATGGAGGCCGTAGCCAATGAGGAGGGCATTCATCTGCACTCTCCAGGCTGGGTAGTTTGCCCCATTGAGTTTAATGAAGGCAGTATTCAAAACAATGAGTGAGGAGTTGTTGAAAGGAATCACGGTGGCAGGACTGGTAGTGCCAGAGGTTTCTTCGGGAGTGGCCATGGTGAAGAGTAGAGAAGGACAAGGAAGGAGACAGGTGTTGAAAAAAAAAGTTTGCCGTTAGGCTTCGAGAGGCTCTAATACCATAAAGAGAATGATTGAGACAGTGAAATGATAAGAATTCTGTGTGTGTGTTTTATTCTTCTTACTGAGTATATATATACAGTAGAATTATGTACATCAGCTAAAGGCTATCGATTTACATAACAGGAGGTTGGTATGAAGTAACGGTAAGTTGTTATAGATGGTTACATGGAAAATGACGTTTATAGATATTATTCCTTAACACCTGAAACCAAAACCAGAACAAGAACATTAACATGAGTCGTAGTCAAATCCTTCGAGAGGCAGACCCTCGAGCGACCTTCAGGTCATCCTCTAGATAGCCTCCTGTCGTATAAGAGCCCCACGTTTGCAATCGTTGAGCTTGGATTCCAGAGAATACGAAGGATGGTACTTGAAAAAAATAAATTTGATGATCTCCTCGTCTTCCTGAGAGGTTAAAGCTGAAATTAGGGGAGGAGGAGTAAAAATGGGAGGAGGACAAGTAACGAGGTGATGATCTTCTTCGATATAGGATCGATGGCAGTACCGTCGTCTAGGTCCAAAGCATCATTGGAGGCTCATGCAATGAAGGACTGAACAAAATCGATGCCAAAGAATCCAAGCAGATAGATGGACGATGCGATGAGGGAGTCGACGATAATCTCCCCGAGAGTGACAACATGGAGGGAAGTGAAGTTGCAGATCTTGGCGTAAGAGGAGGTTCACTGGAGAAGAGAAAGGAAAGTGCTATGAAGAGGAAGATGTAATAGTTACTCAGGAGATTCCAAAGGGATCGAGAAATTAGGGAGAGTTTCATGATTTCTACTCTGAATAAATTAGGCCGTTTGATAAAATGGAGCGATCGATCTAGGACACATTGGCAGGACAACAAACATCCCCATTCGTGCTTAGTATATTATACTTAAAGAGAATGACACTAATAAGGTCATTGTCGCTAGAACTGATTCTCATTAGGTCACATCTTTTGATGTTGGAACACATGTCATCTTTATTGATGCACTAGTTCTAAGAGGAAATGAAGTCTACGGTGAATTTCTCTACTTTTACAAGATTTAATTTTATGTGAAATTACTAGGCTTTACTTTATTAAATTTCCAGAATGATTGAGAGATGCTACTTCAGTATACATTTTGCTAAATTACATTAAGCCTTCCAAACATTTGTTTTTTGTTTGATAAATGGTTACTTTTTTCAAGTATTAATGGAAATACTAGTTCTATTTTGTTCAAAGTGTTTGACGCATGTATCTATTTGTAGGATTGGATTATATATACGTTATTAGAGTTTAACGATATATCTTCACTACTACGTGATATTGCTACATATTTGTTGAATTGGCAATTGAAATTTTAGTTTTTATCTTAAAATTAATTTTAATACTAATGATTAAATTTATAATTATATGATCATAAATTAAAAATTTTGATGTTTTATTTCTATTTTAATGAAATATTTTGATACATATGATTTTATAATAATTTAATATTGGTTAAAATTCTTAAACTTTAATTCTTTTTTTTTCACTACTTTAATGTCTGCTCTCATTTTTTTTAACTTAGTTGATTAGGCCTTTTCAAGACTTTAAGTCTAGTTATTTGAGGTAGGGATGATAATGGATTGGGCAGACCCGAACTGCCCTAACCCCACTAAGCCAAAAGTGGTCAGACTCAAATCTTATTATTAAAAAAAAAAGAACAACATTGTCGGATTGACTGGGCGTAGGGCCACAACTGTTGCTACAAAGATTTTCTTTCAAGCATTAACTTATCCGTTAGTTGCACCAACCCCTTTTGTACAGTAACCTCACTTAGGTCTGTTAAAGCAAGATTTAGCGTTCCCTTGTGATCGTCAACTAATCTACTTGTTCTCGAACTCCTCACGACTTTCACAGTGTTTCACTCATACAACCTTATAAGAAAACTACGAAAGAACTAAATATTCATGACAATAATAAGAACAAGAGAGATACGGTAAACGCCAATCGTTATTACTTCGCTCAAAGTATACAAAGGATGTTCTCTCAATCTCCCTCTCTCTCAGTGTCTCAGAAGAGCAAGGCCCAAATGAGTTATTTATAGACACATCTAGATGACCAAGTTAGAATCCTAATAGAACTCTACTAGCTAAGATTATATTTTATCATATCTTATCCTTATCAGATTATATCATACTAATCAATAGAATGACATTTACAACCAATTAGGACTCTATCTAATAGTATTAAGTTATGTCACAATAACGTTATAAAAGATAATATCTACCTAGGAATGATTTATCCATATTCACGAAGATCTCCTCTGTCAAATGATCCTTCTACATGATCTTTATCTCTTAAAGCTAATGTTCATCCACTATGATCTTATCTACGTCATCATCCAATGTCTTCTCATCTCTATGCGTTGATGACGAGTCATCCAAACCAACAGCACACCGGTCAGTTTAATGCTTTCCAATGCTAACTCCATTAATTATGGTCCGTCCATTTGAGCACACATTAAGTCCTTAGTCTTTTAAGAACCCAGCCTTAGCCAAGTCAGTTCGTACAAGGTTCGCAGCTCTCCCAAAACTTGCACCATAATTGATCTACTTGCTAAGTTACCTTGAAACTCTCACATATTTTGTCATGCTGTAATCCAGCTAACATTCCACTTGATATCCATCTAAGCTTTCTTTTGATATTACATCTAAATTTTGCATCTCGTCAAGGATTTTGACCAATGTGTACCAAGGTATGCCAACGCTTGGCATTCTCCTTTTTCTTCTTGCCTCTTGGCAACTCTTTGTCTTTGTTCTATTGCTCTGTGTGTTAAATATTAGTTAAGGTTTGCTAATATCCGTACGATTACGCTATTATTACTTAGGGCCTAACAACTGCCGAGCATTGAGCAAAGCTCAGACTCTAGTTAGCCAAGCCCAACTAACTCTAGCGTAACCCGTTAACTTCCGACCAGACAGGTCGAATTCGTTTGTCATCCCTAATTTGACGAAGTAGTGCAAAGGGGTAACTTAACTACGACTAGCTGCGATGGAATCAGAGTCAATGAAAATTTAAAAATGGTTAAAAGAGGCAATTTACTACCGAGTGCTAGTGGATGGATCCCTAGTTTCATATTTTTGCCGTCTCTCTCTCTCTCTAAAGGCCAAGATCAAGCGCGCGTAGAGAGAGAGAGGAGCTCTTCTTAAGTCTGGGACTTACTTAGGACCCAGAAATCAGAATACTAAGACAATTCTTCATTTCCGTATCTCGACATTTTTGAAAAAGACTTTTCTACCCACCCTCTATCCCTTCCCCTCCCAATCCCATTCGAATTATGCTGTAAGAACCCTAAATCCCCCTTTTTGGTTTTTTATTTAGCGAGGTCTTATTCAATGTCATTTCTTTTTCTTTCTTTTCGCTCTTTCTTCTCCAGGAGAGAGGGAGCTCGGGGATCTGTTTCGTTACAGCACCTAGTTGCTGAATTACTTTGCATGTAAATAACAAATGGATAAATTTTTTGTCTCTTGGTGGGTGTTCTTGGCTATATTAGGAAAATATTGAGTTTGGTTATAATCAAAATCCAATCTTGTGACTTTCTCGCTTCTTGGTATTTGATTATATTAAGGATTTTGGTTGTTCGAAATTAATCAACTTCATTGCTTCTTGCATCTAAGGTGTTTTATTAGATTCCTTGGTGCTGCATCTCTTGTTATCTGTAGAGTTCTTTCTTGATTTAAGCACATGAGCTTTCCATCCAAGTTCACTGAATTTTATAGCGGTTATTGAAAATCATATAGTTGGTATTGTTGGTGTATTGCTGTTATTCAATTTAAGTCTTACTGCTTTGACTTGAAGATGGTTAATCAACCGAATTCTTCCCCTGGATCTTATGTCACCATTGGTACTTCAAACCATCGCACACCAACACCTCAATCTGAGAAAAACATCGTTCCTCCTTTCCCTCCAATGTTACCTGGAGCACCCCGCTTTCCTCCTCCCACATTGCAACATGATCTGATGCCTTCTCCAGCAATTAGACCTCCAATTTTAATGTCCCCGGCCGGTGGCATCAAAACTGGAACCCCAAATCCTCATTTAAGCACTCCCCCGGGCCCTCCTGTTTTCACTTCACCAGTCCGGCCTGCCGCTGTTCCATTTCAAACCTCTCCGGCAACTCCTCAACCAGTTCCTTTCTCGTCCAGTGCATCATTGCCCACATCCTCACCTCCCCATTTTTCAAATGTGTCAGAGGACCTTCAGCATCAAGTTCCCCAAGGCATAGAGGAATCGCCTATTGAGGGATCACCATGTGTTTTATTCTCAGCTCATAAGGTAACACTTTGTTTCCTTCCAATCAAATGAAACAAATAAACTTAATTATAATAAAATAAGATCCTGTACTGTTTGTTGATCTTGGATATGAGTTTGTTAGGTATCATGATTGTTATGTTTACATCCTCACTATCAATCATCCTGTTATTATTTCTGTCATTTATATCAATATCATGGCCGGACTGATGGAATTTCAAGTTAAGAAAACTGTTTTTCATATGTTACTTTTTGCCTATGGAAGTTTTAGAAGTATTATGTCTACATTTCTTTTATTCAGCACATATATATACACTGATAGATACTTAATTTGATTAGCATGTGGATTTGCTCTATTTGTGAAGGTATTGAAGCAAAGAAAACTATCAAATGTCCCCAGTTTGGGTTTTGGGGCACTTTTTTCTCCTGGCAGAGAGATTTCCACAGGTCCCCAAATAGTGCAGCGTGATCCTCATCGCTGCCACAACTGTGGAGCTTATTCCAATCTCTACTGCAAGATACTGCTTGGTTCAGGGCAATGGCAGTGTGTAATCTGTTCGACGCTAAATGGAAGTGAAGGTGAATATATAGCTCCAAGCAATGAAGATCTTCGTAATTTTCCTGAATTGTCATCACCCATGGTTGACTATATTCAAACTGGAAACAAGAGACCGGGCTTTATTCCTTTCTCCGATTCCAGGATGTCTGCACCTGTTGTTCTTGTTATAGACGATTGTTTAGAAGAACCACACCTGCAGCATCTGCAGAGCTCTTTGCATGCATTTGTCGATGCACTGCCCCCAACAGCAAGAATTGGAATCATATTATATGGACGTACTGTATCTGTTTATGATTTTTCAGAGCAATCAATGGCATCTGCTGATGTGCTTCCGGGTGACAAATCACCTACTCAGGACTCATTGAAAGCACTGATCTATGGAACTGGTGTCTACCTTTCACCTATGCATGCATCAAAGGAAGTAGCTCACAGAATATTCTCATCATTGAGGCCATACAAGTTGGACATACCAGAAGCTTTAAGAGACCGGTGCCTGGGCACGGCTGTTGAGGTTGCTTTGGCAATAATCCAAGGACCATCGGCAGAAATGTCACGTGGAGTGGTCAAAAAGGCTGGAGGTTATAGCAGGATAATAGTGTGTGCGGGTGGACCAAATACATATGGCCCTGGTTCTGTTCCTCATTCTCTTACTCATCCAAATTACCCACACTTAGAGAAGATGGCCCTGCAATGGATGCAGCATCAAGGCCGTGAAGCTCATCGTTGGAATACAGTGATTGACATTCTGTGCGCTGGAACATGCCCTGTTCATGTTCCAGTTTTGCAACCTTTGGCAAAAGCTTCTGGAGGTGTTTTGGTTCTTCATGATGACTTTGGAGAAGCGTTTGGGGTAAACTTGCAGAGGGCATATTCAAGAGCTTCTGGTTCACATGGTTTATTGGAGATTCGATGTTCTGATGATATCCTTATTCCTCAAGTCGTGGGTCCTGGTGAAGAAGCACATGTAGACTCACAGGAAAATTTTAAAAACGACACGTCTCTTTCTATACAAATGTTAAGTGTTGAAGAAGCACAGAGCTTTGCGCTATCCATGGAAATCAAAGCAGATATTAAGAGTGATTTTGTGTTTTTCCAATTTGTGACCCAATATTCAAATGTTTATCAAGCTGATATTTCAAGGGTCATCACTGTTAGGTTGCCTGCAGTTGACAGTGTTTCGGCATATCTTGAAAGTGTTCAAGATGAAGTTGCCGCAATTCTTATTGCTAAAAGAACTGTTCTACGAGCAAAAAATTCTTCAGATGCAATTGATATGCGAGCAACAATAGATGAAAGAATTAAGGACATTGCTCTTAAATTTGGGTCCCAGGTACCCAAGTCAAAACTTCATCGATTCCCTAAAGAACTCTCAATGTTACCTGAGCTTCTTTTTCATCTCAGGCGAGGTCCGCTTTTGGGAAACATTGTTGGCCATGAGGATGAGAGATCTGTATTAAGGAATTTGTTTCTAAATGCATCTTTTGATCTTTCACTTCGTATGGTAGCACCTCGTTGTCTAATGCATCGAGAAGGCGGCACATTTGAGGAACTACCAGCATATAACCTCGCTATGCAATCTGATACAGCTGTTGTCCTTGACCATGGAACTGATGTCTTCATTTGGTTGGTATGAAACGCTTTCTTATCGAGTTTTATATTTCATCCTTCTGTTTGTCTGAGTGGTTGCTTGTCTAACTAGTTTGATTGTGTAAATGTCATTGATGGAAAATATTCACCTTGGGAACCTTTTTGAGTAGATCAAGGGGTTCTTTTCTTGTCAACTATTTCATAGTTCTTTCCAACTTTCCTATGCAATATTATGCAAGGCCTTAAGTGTATGGTTCGTACTTGCAGGGTGCTGAGCTGGCTGCCGATGAGGGAAGAAATGCTGCTGCTTTAGCAGCTTGCAGAACATTAGCTGAAGAGCTCACTGAATTACGTTTTCCAGCTCCTCGAATCCTCGCATTCAAGGTCTGTTTCTCTCGAGTATATATTCATAACTTGTGTGTCTTTTCCCTTACGTCCAAATTAAGCTATAAACTTGTTGGAAACAGGAAGGGAGCTCCCAAGCCCGATACTTCGTTTCTCGGTTGATACCTGCACACAAGGATCCTCCATACGAGCAGGTGAGGGTGGTTGATGAAGAAAAGCCTTTTTTACGTTGGCACAAATAGACATACTGTGCATTCGGTTTGATAATGCAATTTCAATTTAATCGAACGCAGGAGGCGAGATTCCCGCAGCTTCGCTCATTGACACCAGAACAGAGAACGAGGCTGAAGAGTAGTTTTCTTCATTTTGATGATCCTAGTTTCTGTGAGTGGGTGCGAAGCTTGAAAGTGGTTCCACCAGAACCAAGTTAAGAAGCGTAAATGAGATAGAAATTGGAAAGCAAGCGAGTGTGTTTCTCCTCAAAGGGGCAGTCTTTGGAGCGAACATCCCAAGTTGGTGCAATGGAGATTTGTTTGTCCTGTTCCTATTCTATGTTTTCCACAGTGAAGAGGCGTTTGAATTACAGTGGTGATGGCCAAGCCAGCCAAATGGGCATCACCATCCATCTAACAAAAGATTTCCTTTTCTTTTTCTGACACAAAGGAAAGATATCACATCAGACTTTGGAAATTGAATTCGGTTTGAGCAATAAAACTGTGTAGTCACCTTCCTATTCAATCAGTTTTGCTTTTCATATGTCTAGATTCTCTCTGGAAGCTCTAGGATTAGACGTTTAGATCCTTTTTTTTTTTCAGTTTTAATGCTTCTTTTAAATATATATTTTTATCATAATTATATATCAGATAATATTTAAAATAAATTATTTCAGTCTTTTATATATTTATTAATAAATTATTTTATTTTATTAAAATAAATATTTTAAAGTTGATATTTATTTATTTTTTTGAAGAGAAAGTTGATATTTATTTTTAACATATATTTATTTGAAATTTATATATTTAAAAGATATTTTAATTTTAATTATATTTATTAATAATTATTAAATTAAATGACATAATTTTTATTAAAAATTAATATATTAAATAATTTAATAATATATATTTAGTTTATAGTAAATTATTATAAAATGAAAATAAAAATAAATATTTTGTCATAAATTGGAAAAGAAAAAGGTATTACTTTCAGTATTTATTTCTATTTACTTGTTTTTATTTTTCTGATTTGATAAATTAGAAGAAGAAAATCATATTTGTAAAGAAATAAATGAAATTAAAAATCCCATGGTAAAAGCGTTCCGTTGAGAGAAAATGTAGACAGTGTCGGTGTCATGTCAAGTGTTGATAGTCCAGATTGGGGCCACGTGTCAACTCTTAAGACTCTGGCAAAGACCAAACACGTGGTACGGCTCACCTTATCTCAAATCAATCTTTCCTTTCCTGTCTTCCGAGTTCTAACAATCCAAAGCTCGAGCAGCTGTTAAACTGAAGCCTTCGACACTACATCAGTAAACTATTAGCCATTCTTAAGGTTACACCATTTTTCTTATATCATTCAACTTCAATCCAGAAGTAGAAATGGCGTCACTATTATGTGACTCGCCTCCTCTGCTGAACCATCTCTCTCCGGTGGCTTCCTTTTCCCAATCAAAGTCTCCCCTTTTCCTTGAAAAGCACCTCAAGAGAAAAACCCTTTTGGCTTCCTCGTTTCTGGGTATTAAATCTCCGCAAATATTTAACTTCCAACTGAAAACATCGAGATTGGCATCTAGTGGAAAAAGGAGGATGCGTATGGTGGCTTCGTTAGGAGGACTTCTCGGTGGTATTTTTAAGGGTGCGGATACAGGGGAGTCTACTAGACAGCAGTATGCTTCGATTGTCAGTCTCGTTAATGGATTTGAAGCAGAGATATCGGGTTTATCTGATTCACAATTGAAAGACAAAACTTCAGTCTTGAAAGAGCGCGCCAAAATGGGTGAAGCTCTGGATTCCCTTTTACCGGTAAACTTTTCTTTTTATTGCTTGTCATCTTCAGAAAAAAATATGTGTTTCGACATCTTGAGTAGAAAAACATATTTGTTTCAGGAAGCATTTGCTGTGGTGAGAGAGGCTTCAAAACGGGTTATTGGTCTTCGTCCTTTCGATGTCCAGCTGATAGGTTAGTTTTGAAGTCTGTACCGAATTCTTACATAACTTGATACTTTCTTGATCTGGCCAAGGTGGTTTCGGTTTCACATTTGGAAGCGGAGAAGTTAATCTATTGTGTTTTTTTTTCTTTTCCAAATGAAGGTGGCATGGTGCTTCATAAAGGGGAAATAGCTGAAATGAGGACTGGAGAAGGAAAGACACTTGTGGCCATCCTACCAGCCTATTTGAATGCGCTAACTGGGAAAGGAGTTCATGTTGTTACTGTTAATGATTATTTGGCCCGAAGAGATTGTGAATGGGTTGGTCAAGTCCCCCGTTTTCTTGGATTGAAGGTTGGCCTAATTCAACGTATGTCATATACTTTCATATTATTGCTTATTTGTTCCTTTTCCTTCTATCTGAAACTAGTGCGCACAGCCACACTAAGTTATTTGTGTATTTAAATGGGTATGTTTAAGGCCCCTTAAGGGCACATTGGTCGACATTTGTATGGGATTTTTCTTCTTCTTCTTTTTTTTTTAAAAATAAATTTCAGCTGCCTGCGAGTTGCTTCTTGTTGAGTTGCATTCTAGTTCTTTTTTCTGTGATCTTCTCCCTCTTTATTATTCCTTCTTCTTTTCACTTTTGGTTGGATGTTCTTTATTTCTTCTGCAAGTGACCATTAATTCTTTTCATTATGTTTTTTATTACTTACTGTGAAAATTCTTTTGATTAAGCAACCCCTTCTTTTTCTTTTCTTTTTTGGCAGAGAACATGACACCTGAACAACGTAGGGAGAACTACATGTGTGATATAACTTATGTCACCAACAGTGAGCTTGGTTTTGATTACTTAAGGGACAATCTTGCCACGGAAAGTAATTCTTTCTTATGTTCTTAAATTTCCCAGATCAACATATCATAATACTGGCATTATATTTATTGAAGAGCCCTAAGACATACAAAATGGCTTATATTAAATCTTTTCTTGTCAAATCCCGCAGAGTGTTGAGGAGCTTGTTTTAAGGGGATTCAATTACTGTATAATTGATGAAGTAGATTCCATCCTTATTGATGAAGCAAGAACTCCTCTCATTATATCTGGTCCTGCAGAGAAACCTAGTGATCGGTATTATAAAGCTGCCAAATTAGCTGCAGCATTTGTACGTGATATACACTACACTGTAAGTCTCCTGTGGATGCGCTTTATTACTTTACAGCAGAGACTACCAACTAGACAGCATATTTAAAGTGAAACTTTATCTGATTTGTTTGGTTCTTCTTTTACGGTTAGCGTAATAGAAGCCAGGGGTAGTTTGAAAAGATAGCCTTACTTTTGATATTGTTTCATAACCTACACTTTTGTTGCAGGTGGATGAGAAACAAAAAACAGTTCTTCTTACAGAACAGGGTTATGAGGATGCTGAAGAAATCTTGGATGTAAAAGATTTGTATGATCCTAGAGAACAATGGGCATCATATGTAATAAATGCAATAAAAGCAAAAGAACTATTTCTTAGGGATGTTAACTACATCATACGTAGTAAGGAGGTGCTGATTGTGGATGAGTTTACTGGTCGAGTAATGCAGGTGATTTTTCTGCCTGACAAGCGTAGTTACAGATATATGTCCATATCAATGTTATTGTACTATTACCGAAGATAAGCTTACCTTTATAGATACACCTTTTTTCTTCATTAGGGAAGGAGATGGAGTGATGGCCTTCATCAAGCAGTTGAAGCAAAAGAAAGCTTGCCTATTCAGAACGAAACTGTGACCCTTGCATCAATCAGTTACCAGAATTTCTTTCTCCAGGTACCTTTGATCTCAGATGATCATGTTGAGCACTTTGGATAACTTATGCTACTTGATTGATATTCTGTTAAATGAACTGCAACAGTTCCCAAAACTTTGTGGAATGACTGGAACTGCAGCAACTGAAAGCACTGAATTTGAGAGCATTTACAAACTTAAAGTTACAATTGTTCCAACAAACAAGCCCATGATAAGAAAGGTTTGTTTTACCATGCTATCTATATCAACATCTTTTACTTTAATATTTTATTATCTTGAAGAATTTTAACATGAAGAGCACAATAATTTTTCCCAAATGATGTAATTTATCTAGTAGTATGATTTTAGTATAGGTTAAATAATTATATGCCATGTTTATCATCTTAACACTGTAATCTGGGAACTATTTAGCCCAAAGCAGGGTTTACTACTTGTGGCACTTGTTCTTGTTGTACTACTGATGAAACTACCTATCTTCTCAACATCTTCCCAGGACGAATCAGATGTAGTTTTCAGGGCTACATCTGGGAAATGGAGGGCAGTTGTGGTAGAAATTTCTAGAATGCATAAGACAGGTCGTCCTGTGCTTGTAGGCACAACAAGTGTTGAGCAGAGTGATGAATTATCTGAACAGTTGCAAGAAGCTGAAATTCCTCATGAGGTAAGGTGTTTCTTTGGGGAAAAAATAGAAAAGTGTAAAACCTTTATCACTTATTGTAGGGTGTTCAGGGTAATAAAGTTTTCTAGTTATGGATTGCTTAAAGGTTCTGAATGCAAAACCGGAAAATGTGGAGAGAGAAGCCGAAATTGTTGCACAGAGCGGTCGCTTAGGGGCTGTGACGATTGCCACAAATATGGCAGGTCGCGGAACAGATATTATTCTTGGTGGTAATGCAGACTTTATGGCAAGGCTTAAGTTACGAGAGATGCTCATGCCGAGGTATCAATGCGCTTAATAATGATGCTTTATTTGTCTCTGCGCTTCTGATTACTTTGTGATAAGCGTGTCAATATTCGTATTGCGGCTTATCATTCATGTTGACACTAAGGGTGATCTTTTGTTGACATAGATACTTCTGAGGAAGGTTATTGATGCAAAAGAGTTAATAATTCTTCTATTTGTCCTACATCAATTGTATCATTTGTAAATACCTTTCTTATCAACATTGCAAAAGGATTTGTGGTCATAGTTTCTCTTACTTCAGTTAACTATTGTTGGTGCCCTTGTGCTTCAAATCATGAAAGGGTTACCCATATCAACTCCAAATACATAGGGCATGGTTTCAGTGATGCACCGTCCATCACCATCAATCTTCATTTGGGGCATTTACTGCCTGGAAAAGAAAGAAACCTAGCCCCACCTCTAGTGAAATAGGTTATATCAAATTGATGGCATGTTTATTTTGGTTTGAACGTGATTTCCATGTGACAATGTACAGGGTTGTTAAGCCAGCTGGAGTTGTTTATGTATCTGTGAAGAAGCCTCCTCCAGTAAAGTCATGGAAGGTCTGAATTTGTACAAGTATTTCCTGGGTTAAGATAAAGGATTCTGCTTTTGCTATTTAAATAGTCTCATACTCAACTAACACTACAGGTCAATGAGAATTTGTTTCCATGCAAACTATCCGACGAGAATGCTAAATTGGCTGAGGAAGCTGTACAGTTAGCTGTAAAAGCTTGGGGCCAGAGATCACTGACTGAACTTGAAGCTGAAGATCGTTTATCTTATTCCTGCGAGAAGGTGCCTTACATGCACTCTACATTTGTGATGCAAATACAATTGATTCACAATTAAATTGACTTGGATGTTGAAGGCATTTTATACTTTTCTTCTACTGTTGATTAATTTAAATCCATCTATGCCAGTGCTGATCGACCTCATAATTTTGTGTGTAGGGCCCTGTTCAGGATGAGGTCATAGCCAACCTGCGGAATGCCTTCCTAGAAATTGTTAAAGAATACAAGGTCTATACTGAAGAAGAAAGAAAGAAGGTTAGCTTTTACTTGAAATTATTTTAACTTGGCATAATTTTGTCTTCAAGTGCTGATTGGAGCTTAAATATTTTCTCCATGCCAATTTAGGTTGTATTGGCTGGTGGACTGCATGTGGTGGGGACAGAAAGGCACGAATCACGGAGAATAGACAATCAGGTTTATTTGCAACTGTAATTGCTTAATACAAGTTTAGGAGTAAACAAATGTTGGACTGTCATTCATCTGTCATCTGACTTGTGTTCTCATGCTTTTAATTGAAATAACTATCTTCAGCATATACTGTTCCAGATAGAATCATTTTTTTTTAATCTTCTAACGGCGTCGCACACTGTACATGCAGCTTCGTGGTCGTAGTGGGCGGCAAGGAGATCCTGGAAGTTCACGCTTTTTCTTGAGTCTTGAGGATAACATCTTTAGGATTTTTGGTGGCGACAGAATTCAGGTTTGATATATAGTGTTTTTATCTGCTCTTTGAGTCTGTTCTAGGATGTTGTTAAATACCGTTGATATTGCTTAAAGGGATTGATGAGAGCTTTTAGAGTTGAAGACCTACCAATTGAGTCCAAGATGCTGACAAAAGCTCTAGATGAAGCTCAAAGGAAAGTGGAGAACTACTTTTTTGATATCCGAAAACAATTGTTTGACTATGATGAAGTTCTCAACAGTCAGAGAGACCGTGTCTATACTGAGAGAAGGCGGGCCCTTGAATCGGATAATCTTCAGTCTCTAATTATTGAATACGCTGAACTGACAATGGATGACATCTTAGAGGTAAGTTATACAAGAAGTTGCTACTTAATCGGTTTTTATTCCTCATAGTTGTTCTCAATGATGCATTTTTTATATTGTACTCCAAGTCTTTCTTGAAATTTAAATGTTATTTTGGGTAGGCAAATATTGGCTCCGATGCTCCAAAAGAAAGTTGGGATCTCGAAAAGCTTGTTGCAAAAGTTCAACAGTTAGTGGCTCTGAAATTCTCTTCAAGCAGTTGTATATAGTGGATGCATATCTTGATCAATAAGGACCTAAAAATTGTGACATGAATTCCTGTAATTTCAGGTACTGCTATCTTTTGAATGATTTGACACCAGATGTTTTAGGAAGCAAATGTTCAAGTTATGAGGAGTTGCAAGATTACCTTCGTCTTCGTGGTCGTGAAGCATATTTACAGAAAAGGGTTAGTAAAGTGGACATCGATGCTTGCAACGGGTTTATCCTTATTGCAGTATAGTAACAAATCTTTAAAGCCCAGCATTCATCTACACGAGCAAGGTGCAAATAGAATGAGACATGCACTGAATTGCCGTCATGATGCTGTTAATACATATATTCATGTGTTACTTTTGTGGTATAAGTTACCAATATTCCATTGCCTGAAAACAACTCATCAAGCTAAGCTACCTGTCAACCATGAATTCCTAAAAGATTTTATTCTCTATGATCTACATAATTACAATGCTCTTGCTAAATTGCCGTATTGTGACAATCAGTTGGATGATCCAAAAAAAACAAAGACGGCTTAAGTAGGCCTATCTTCTTAAATTTGCACAGCACACACTTTGAATCTCCCCGCTTGTTCTGTTTGGAAGTATTGATATGGCTAGTGCTGTCCCTTCCTTCCCTCAACTATTGTATGTCTTCTAGGAAATTGTGGAGAACCAGGCACCAGGCTTAATGAAGGAAGCTGAAAGGTTCCTGATCTTGAGCAATATTGATCGCTTGTGGAAGGAACATTTGCAAGCACTCAAGTTTGTACAGCAAGCTGTAGGTTTACGTGGATATGCGCAGCGAGACCCCCTTATTGAATATAAGCTTGAAGGCTATAATCTTTTCTTGGATATGATGGCTCAGATAAGAAGAAATGTAATATATTCCATATACCAGGTTTGTAGATGGCGATCAATTAAGTCTAGCATCCTTTATTTTTCATTCTGCCATTTCTTTAAGTATGATACGTTTGAATTGGGTGTCTTTGGCAGTTCCAACCTGTCTTGGTCAAGAAGGATCAGGAACCAAAACAGAATGAGAAATCAACCCAAGCTACTACAAATGGTAGAGGTGGTAACAAGGAACCAGATTCAGATCCGGTTGGTGCAACAGAGTCATCTTCATCGACTGTCAGCCCTCAGGCTAGTGCATAGTCATCGACATGATATTATTTTTAGTCTTCGTCACGATATTATATCGTTAAAGATGGTTCAGGATAGAAAGAATAGAAATCCATTGCCCTTTAGTAGAACAGTAAATATAAGTCCAAGTGCTTTTGTTAGAAAAAGAAGAAAATAGGATAATCTCCTGCTAGGCTGTACACCATAAATGAAGACTATTGAAAAGACAAATGGTTGCGGAGCTATAATTAAAACATGAAATGTGAAGTAAAAGAGCCTGGATCTCTTATTGGTCAATAAGGATCACGATTCAGGTTTCAACTCTAGTTTCTTTCCTTGTTTGGCTGCTATGCGAGAGCATTTTAGCTAAAGCATCTTGTCCGCAATGTAAAGATGTGCGTTTTCTTACCTCTAGCATATAACTGAAACATCTTGACGTTGTGCTTTGACAAAACAGGGATGGTCAAGATAGGTACTGATTAGTAAGTAATACACAAATTCCATTATCAAATGGAGACCTGAACCCGTCCGTACGTTGCTGACACCACAGGTGCGCCAAAGATGACTTGCTTCTAATGGTGCTGTTTCTTCTTCAGTGCTTTAAACTATAAACTATTCACAAGGCACACCCAACTCCGTCGATTCCTGGGCATCTTCTTCTTCTTCAAGGCAAGCTTCATGCCCACGAAGAATTCTCTCAACAATTTCATTGACATCATTTCCTCTAGCCTACATAAGCAATACACCAATTAGAATCTCAAGAACATAGCAACACAAATATAAGATAAAACAGAAGTTGCAACTTAACTACTAACTTTTATGCCAAGGGCCATTGCAGTTTTCAATTTAACAAGTTCACCTAGTCTTAATGATCCTCTCTTTTGATCCTTCAAATGGATTACTGAAACATTCCGTGACGAAGCTAAGCTAGGTAGATGCTTGGTGAGCCATTTAGGGTGGCAATCAGAGGCTAGTAGTACGGCCTGCATGCTCAACACAAAGGATGGTACTATTCAAATACGTGCATAGGTATAACAGCAGACCAATTGAATTGAAACAAGTTAAGGTTATGCTCAGGCGGAAGTTTTATATACTAGAAGGTCATATTATTCTATCATTTTAGAAAAAAAAAAAGTTTATAATAAAAACAGATGAAAAAGGAAAATTTCATATTATATCTCAATTTTAAATAGTAAAAATAAAAAATCTCTTATTTAGTAAATTTAGAATAAAATGTAAAATAATAAACAACCTTACACTATATTATATTATAAACTTTTCATTCAAATAATATTTTACTATATTAAATTATGAACTTTTCGATTCTTATCAAATAATAATTTTTTAATATTATATTTATTTACTTGTTATTATATTATAAATTATTTCATTCCATTTTATTCTATTAAAAGTTTTAATTCCAACCAAACATAACCACGATGATGTTTTGTGAAGTTAAGACAACCTGCAGATTGACCACCGGCGCTTTAGGGTTAGTGCAGAAGGCACGATGCTGTTTTGTGGGTCTTTCAGTCTCCTTTGCCGCAGGCGGCATTCTTTCAAGTACACGCGTGACCTCATTGACCCCGACAGCAAATTGTTGCTGAGTTCAACGCAGACAAGATAGATTATTATCACTTAAGAAAACTAACCCTTTAACACAATCACTGAGACACAATTACCAACCTTGTACCAGAATTTCTCTGGCAGCGAGTTGAGTTCCAACAGCTTTGCGGACTCTATTCCCCTGTTCGTTACAGTTAAAGAACATCCGTTGCTGTAAACAGTTTAACCTAAAACACAGCACATTGAAGAAGTTCAAGTAGTGTACCGGTGGATTGATTTGAGCAAACAAGATAAACGTTCTCCTTCATAGCAACTGCAACCAAAATCATAACCAAATTCGAAGAATGAATTGTCAGAAAGCAGAAGCTCAAATTAATATAGAAAGACGAGTTAGAGAAAAACAAAACCCACATACTCTTTCTCTTTAGAAACAAAGCTAGACTTCGAGGTATCAGCTTCGTTGCTATTAGAAGCTCTCTTCTTGTTTCCCATGTCAACCCTCTAAGGATTTGCCAGGTTTGAACGAAGTGTTATACAATTGCTTCAAGTGGATCAAACGCATTCAGTAGCCCAAAGGACCTCACTATACAGCCCAAGCAAATTGTTGTTGTTTTTTTTTTAAGACTACCAACATAACGTTTTTTTTTTTCCTTTAGACCACCACCGTAGCTTCGGGACCATGAGATTGACCATTAACGTCATGTTTATGAATGAATAGGATGAAACATAAATAACAATTTTAAAGAAATTATACAAATAATTGTACTTATAGTTTTCTTTGTGATTATTAGTAATGACTATATTTCTATTATTTAATATAATAAAACGGGTGATTGTTTGAAAGTAAATGAAAAAACAATTCTAAAATACCAAATTAAAGTAATGATCAAAATTTAAAAAAAAAATCACTAGATAAACTAGAACCATACAAGATTTTAAACTAGATCTAAGTAAAATTTTTCTTAAAACTTTAAGATACTTTGACTTTATTGTAATGTGGTGAACAACTCTACCTTCTTGGATTAGTAAGAACTTTTAAACTACAATTATATTCTCTCTTGAGCAATGTAATCCCTAATCTTAAATTGAATTGACCAAAATCTCTTTCTAATCAAAACATCCTAAGAAAGCATTCATTTGCTTCATAAATTCTAGTGATAAGTTTCACTCTAACCCAGAAAGATTATGCAATTCTCTCTTGAGCAACTCATTCAACCCTCATCATTAATATTGTGATCTAATATATAAATCATTTCTTGATCTCAACGTATAAATCCGATTAGTGAATCTTAAACTCTCGTTCTTTTGATTCAACGCAAGATAAAATATGAACCAATTTAAAGAGAACCAAGAATTTCAATGTATATCAAATCTTAGGATCTTTCTCACCTAGATTTGTATCTCAAGTAGTTCATAATAAAAACAAGGAAAAACTACACAAAAATAAAAAGGAACAAGAATCTTTAAATTCTTGTTGAATCATTATGGATTTATTGTTTCTTCTAAGATTGCTCTTTTCTTGTTTTGGTTGGCTCCTAATGAATTCTTTTCTTAAAAAAATTCCTCTATTAGCTTAAAACCCCTTTATATTTTCAATTACCTCTCTTTTAATAATGTGAAATCCTAATTTTTTTGTCCAACTCAACCCTAGTACATGACCGGTTGAGCTCTGTGTTGCTTCACTTGTCTTTCTATAATTTTTACATAATGAATTACTATATGAAAACGAGTCCGTGTAACCATCATATTGGTGAACATATGCTCAAGACAAGAGTATGTTGCATGCGCTTGACGGAGTAATATGTCTTTACTTTGAACACAACCTAAACGTAGAACAATGTTGATACTATGTTCCTTGGATAAAAATCTCTTTGAGAAATGGAATAGGACATGTTTCAACAAAGCAGTGACACATTTTTATGTTGATTCTGTGTTTTGAGTCCTCTCTTGAATTATACTAAATTTGAGTCAGTTAGCTCCAAATTGACTCAAATTTTCTCTAAATTCATTCATTTTCCTTTAAGATACTAAAATAAGACATGGAATAAAATACTCAAAATACAAGAAAAATGCTATCAAAATTATGCTAAAAATAAAGTTTATTTAGCATATATCAAATTCTCCTATATTTAAGCTTTTGTTTGTCCTCAAGCTAATCAATTTTATTATCCTAACTCAAATAGTATATAATTACAAAGAAAAAAGCAATTAACAAATCAAATATATCAATCAAGATTCTCCACCACTTATTTAATAGCTAAAGTCATCAAATTGTTAAGTAATAAGTTACTTATATCAATTCAAAACTAACACAATTCACTTTATAATTCTTTAAATTTTCAACTCAATTCACAAAATTCAACTCTAAGTGTAAACTAAATATGCTTGAGAAAAGTATTTCAACTCTTAATCATGTTAATACTCTTTATTGAAATAAAGCAAAACATCAAATTTAACCAATACAAAAGCATTCAGAAGCTTGCTTGAAAAGTTGTCAAGCTTTTTTACGCGAGAGTAAACACCTTATCATGAATACTTCCTATTACTTAATTAGGTCTCTATCTCAAATAGCTACTATTCTCACTCTTTAACTTCACCTTTATTATCATTATAAAGCCAGCAGACTAAAATTACCTCTTTATATATATATATATATGCAGGATAATGAAAATGCCTAAAAGATGTCACATTTACTCAATGTATATACAAGTGATACAAAAAGAATCATGATGCTATTAAATATCTATTCTCCAAATTTATGAAGCAAATTAAATTCAACTTAGACATCAAACTTATGGCTAATTGCATAAACTCTTCAAATTAAAAAGACAATTAAACTTATAATCAATTATCTAATTCAATCTGCTTTCAAAGTATAAAAATTTATAAAAATTGGTTTGTATTAAGATATTCACAATGAAATTAATAAGCAAGGGTATTAAAGAATATAAGAAGTCCCTTACACTTAAGTTATACATTATCCTTAATGTATGTGATACACAAACAATAAAAGTAAAAAAAGGAGAGAAATAGGGTCAAGGACTGGTGCTTCCCTGATATATCATAAGATCCAAATCCAAGTTATTGAGGAGGCCACATGCGTGTAATGGTGCAGTGTCATGAATAAGGGAACAATACAGTGTAGACATGGTAGCATGTTGATGAACATTGTCTTTGATATTGAACATGGGGCATGTAACTTACTTATAGAAATTGATGTAAAACATGATAAATATATGACAGCGTATTGTAACCGTATATACCTAAAATCCTCACCTAAGTATGGATGTGGACATATCAGGGTGTTCTCTAACACAGTAAGTATAAAGTAACGTGTTTTGACCATGTTACATTAGGTTGCTTTTAGGTTCTTAGTCTTCTATTGGAATCTTACAACTTGGAACAAGTAGGGGATGAGATATGGAAGGTGTTCCTGAACATGGTAGTAATATGAGACTGTGATACAATTGTGTTCAATAAAGGTGCTCTCAAATTTTCATCTAAAATTTGGCATGCTCCAATATAAAAGAAGGCATGAAAAGGACATGTTAGGGTGTTTAAAAACACACTGAAAATATAGTATCATATTTTTCTTATGTTCAATTTTGCTACACATATTTTCTTAAGCGCAAAAATTATATGATCTTGTGTTAGGTGTCATGTTATTAACTATAAACCTAAAAAACTTGAATAACATTAAGTACAAGTTGAATGACATAAGTAAACAAGCAATCACCTTCAATTTTTAGGTTTATCCTAAGTTTAACAACCACACGAACTCAAAATAAAAGCTTAAACAACAACCAAACAGAAAGCTCTCAACTTATGTACCCCAATCAAATCCCAGTGCTAAGACCACCCAAACTAGTGAAAAGATGTTATGTAAAAGACATCTATAAACAAAAACCCAATGCATTCAGGAAACAAAGAACCCCCTCATGGCTTCACCCTTAAAACTGCATCAATAAAATCCAGATCTCAGGCGGTCCAACACTTCCGTTAACTCACACAGAAAACCCAGAAAAAGTAAAGCAAAACAAATATAGAAACCAAACGAATCGAGAGGGCAAATACACACCAGCTAAAGTAACGAAACTATGATCATAAGGCAATAGTTGAAGTATGGAAGAGGAAGGAAAACATCCTGGGTGGGAGAAACTTTTACAGGGAAAGTGACAGTTGTTCAGTTGAGGAACAAATTCTCCCGGAAAGCAAACAACAGGTTAGTTTCGCAAACAATAAGGAACCAAGTAAAAGGGCTTTTGCTCTCTTTCCAACCAAAGTATGGAGGATGGGAGGGGGTGAGAGAGACACAGAAGAAGAGAAATAGAGTTTGTGGCACTTACCAGTGCATTGCATTATCTACTTGCCATTTAATGTTTCGTAAAATTAACTGGTAGTTTCACTTTTATTTTTTTGTTATTATTTTTAATTTTTATTTTCTGTTTTTAATTTTTATTTTTATCTAAAAATAAAAAACTTATTTGGTTGAAATTTGCAACATAAAAATTGAAAATAAAAATCTGTTTGATTAAGATTTCTAACAAAAAAAACTGAAAACAAAAATATGTTTAGTTTCTTTTATTATTATTAAGTTATTCTTATTATTATTAATTTTATTATTATTATTATTATTAATAAGTTATTATTTTTATTATTAATTTATTGTTATTTATTATTATTATTATTAATTTTTTGTTATTATTATTATTATCATTA
>JAOSBL010000004.1:4954225-4968712 GCA_027568915.1 Erythroxylum roraimae | reverse complement strand
AAACATGCATACAAAATCAAGAATGACACTTATTTTGAATAATTAAAATGTATCTAAAACGACACTTATTATGAATCAGAGGGAGTAGATGCTAAGCAAGAGATCTGTTCATCAAACCTTGCTATAGATGAATTGGCGCATATGAGTATTTAGTGAGTTGGTTGGGCTGTACATTATTGAGCATACAGATGTTGATGTCTCCCCTACATTGTTCCCAATTAATGCCATCAATAAGGTGAAGACAAATTTAGTTGGTTGGAGTGATGTAATAGTATACCAAGGACCTTTTATACTTTTTATATAAACATACATTTACGCCATTACTATGATATTTAATATGTCAATCAAATAATTCACTCTCTACGCAAATATCGCATAGGTAGAAGGTATGGACTTGGTATGAGAAGGTAGAAGTATTTCATAATTCACCAAGGTTAGAAGCATGATGGATGCTTAGAAAAGGGGAGGAGAAGAGAGATTTACCTGTCAAGGAAAATGAATCCAATCCAATCCCATAGCTAGCTAGCTACCGATTTATGATTATGCTTAACATACATTCTTCATCACATATTATATAGTTTACAGCTAACAGAGAGAGTAATTAATGATGTGAAATCCGTTGCTAACTATACAAGCAATAATTCCATCTTCGAAGGTAGATTTCCTATGTATTTTACTTGTAAAAAAGGGTTAAGAACATGTGTTGGCCCCTGCTGCTGATCCAAGCGGGCATCTATAAGTTCATCTAAAATTGTTGCTAGCAAATCCTTACCTTTGTACTGGATAGTTCAGACGAAACAGATATGACATGGTGTTTATGCAAATTGAAGCTAAGTGGTCAAAATGATGTGTTTAATGTTAAAAGGTAGCGGTTATGAGATCTCTAATTATTGAAAAAGGACACCGATTGCCATGTTTTGCTTGGTTGAACGAGGCATTGGATCCTAGACTTGGGAAATCTTCACCTTTCTTGCAATAGATTGAAGACTTCCCTTTGCGTATGTATGCTTCTCTTGGACTGTCCTTTGTCCCCTTCTTTCTGGGCAATTTTTCTTAACGCTTGTAATTACTATCTGTACTTTGCATGGATTCGGTGCCAACATGTGAGTTTCTTGAAGAAATAGGTCCATTGTGGAGGGCAGTTTTGGTAACAACAAGGAAACAATGAGTGTTTTTGTTACTTCTTTAACACATTCTCCCTGATATTGTCTGATCTAGTATTAACTAGTTGCTCTTGTCTGGTGAAGGAAAAATAAGATTTTGGTAGATGTTGTCTTAATTTTTATTTTTTTTTGTAAATTGTAACTTAAAATATCTGTCTGGTTAATATTTTTGAGACATGAGCCGGCAAGCATTCGTCACATTTGGAAAATGGAAAGTCGCAAGTGGCAATCCGAGAATTTACGAACTGTATGCTTCGAAGAGGGAAAAAGTCACGACGTCCCCACTTTCAGAATCTTAAAGCGAATTGGAAGCCTCCATGAACTATTTGCCACCAGATCATACCCACCAACAGAGCTGGCCAAGATCGTCAAGTTTCAAGGTCAAAGGGTATTATTGTCGTTTGAAATAAGTGAGAACTCGTTTTTTAACCGTTTCTTCGTATGGTCGAAATCGGGATTAGAGTTCGTCGTACGATACATTACCACAGGCCAATAAGGCCACAGCTTCCGAATAAAATGACGTAATTCCCACCTATAAGCTGTTAACATTTTTCATCTTCTTCGGCTTTTATCATTAAAACAGGTCGAGGTAGGACCCAAATTTATTACTTCAATAAAGAGATGAAAATTTTCTTGTGACAAAAATGATCGTCGGTCTATTTTATCTTATGACTGTACATAAATAAATGACTAAAATTTATGAGATAGAATAAAGACAAGATAAAATAGGAAGAAAATTTTGACTCCGAATAAAAGTATTGTCATTTTATTTAGAGAAAATGGATAAAACCTGTTGACTTTCTTGGACAGTAAACTTTCTTTTACTGAGCACATTCACAGGGGTAAAAATAAGTTTTCATATACTAGTAATTAGTGACCCGTAAAAGAAGGCAAATTAAAGGGATCAATCTGTCCGTTGCAGTCACAAAAATTGGATGAAATTAAAAGGAAAAGAGAAACCAGTAATAACGCAGAAGTAGACCCTTCGCCTTTTCTTCCTGTTGTTTCTAACATGGGAAAGTAATGGAAGGTCAGGTGGCGGATTTTACAAACCTTAAACTGGTGTGTAATGATTGTCACATTTTCAGACATTAATAAGCTTCATATTTAACACCGAAAAAGAGAGGGAAAGATGGGGAAGGGTCCCATCCCATGCAAACTTAATCACACCGTATTGCTCTACAAGTTTCATAACACAAACACACGCTCTCTCTCTCTCTCTCTCTCTCGTCCTTTGTAGGAAAGATCCAATCTTTGCAGCTGTCAGTTGTTACTCTAACTACAGAATCAAACAAATTGAGTCAGAGAAGCACACCAAACTTGAGTTAATCAGTATCTACCAGCCCCAGCTCAGATTCTATCCAGTGTTTTTGGCTGCTTATTTTTCTGGTGTTTCACACTTCTTCTGTTCCCCTGAAAAAGAGAGAGAGTGAGAGAGAGAGAGATATGCATATGTATGTCTGTTTGTGTGTGTGTTAATTGTGATTGCGAAGAGAAAGAGAGAGGTGGCAGGTGATGGAACAAAAGGGACCTACTGCTTGATTGTTGGCGAGCAGCAACGGTCATTGTCAATGATTTTTTCCTTTTTCCCTGTGGGTGGTTCTTCATGTCTTATCAGTAATCACACTAACAGAACACTCTCGCATCCACTCAGTCGCGTGTTGATGAGGGAGAGATCTTGATCATCAAGATCGCTTTCCACATCTTTATCAGGCTCCAGTCTTTTGTTTTTTTTGTGGGAATTTGTTAGGTCGGTGTTTTTTGTTGTGAAGGTGGTCAAAGGTTGTGCTGCTTTCGCCCAGAAAGGGAAGCAACAGATCTCAGTCACATGAGGAGATCTTTTAGTGTGAGTTTTGCTTAATTTCTCTATTCTTTCTTCTGGTTGTCTTGCCGTGAATTAGTTGAATTCAGCTATAACATTGGGAGGCAAGCATGTAAACTAAGAGAAATTTGTTGGGATCCTCTATTCTGAGCATAAATTGTTCTCTACCCTTCCTCTGTTATTGAGGGGTTCGAATAAGAAAAAGGAAAATTCTGGGTTTCAAAATTTTTGTACTCTTTGAAAAAGTGTCGCTGAATGGTCAGCTTCTATCCATCAATGATTAACATAACATGAAATCTGCAAGCTACGGAAGCTACACATTCATAGCTTTTAACATCTCACTAAACTATCAATTCTGTCTATATTATTTTTTCCATCATGAATATTTCGTAGACCTCGAAAGAAATGTAAAAGATAGTAATTGTTATGGAGTCCTTTTAATTTAGATCTTATAGGGTTTGTTGATTAGTTTTAAGTGTTTCTTTTACTTTTTCAGGTGCTGGATGTGCTTCTGTTACTTGCATTGTTCGCTGATGGTCCATGGGCTATCAGGGGCAGCTTACACTGCAAACAAGCCAACCCAGAAGAGGTTCGGCCTCACAGCGTCAGTATTACTGAATTTGGAGCAATTGGGGATGGAGTCACTCTCAACACAAAAGCATTTCAGAATGCCATCTTCTACCTCAACTCTTTTGCTGACAAAGGGGGGGCGAAGCTTTTCGTCCCTGCTGGCCGGTGGTTGACAGGAAGCTTTAATCTCATCAGTCATCTGACATTGTGGTTAGATAGGGATGCAGTTATACTTGGGTCAACTGTAAGTGCTCAAGTCAATTCAAAAGATATCTGAGCTGAGTGTGGTCCCATAAGTTTGAGACATAGATGGTAACACTGTTCAACTTAACATATCAATTCAGAACTCTGATAATTGGCCGATTGTTGATCCTCTACCGTCATACGGCCGAGGGAGAGAGTTACCCGGTGGGAGACATCGGAGTCTTATCTTCGGTTGCAACTTGACAGATGTTATCGTAACAGGTTGGTGAAATTGATAAAGTCTTGATTTAGACTTGTATTTCATTTGTTCATGAGGACAGTGATTTCTTCCTGCAGGTGACAATGGAACTATAGATGGTCAAGGTAACATCTGGTGGAGCTGGTTCCGAAACAAAACTCTGAACTATACCCGGCCCCATCTTGTTGAGTTCTTGAGTTCAACTGGCATAGTCATCTCAAACCTGACTTTCTTGGATTCACCCTTTTGGACCATCC
This sequence comes from Erythroxylum roraimae, assembly GCA_027568915.1. Classification (NCBI taxonomy): domain Eukaryota; kingdom Viridiplantae; phylum Streptophyta; class Magnoliopsida; order Malpighiales; family Erythroxylaceae; genus Erythroxylum; species Erythroxylum roraimae. The sequence continues at coordinate 4,964,458 of JAOSBL010000004.1, read as the reverse complement.
ACCCCGTCTATTGCAGGTATCTTCCCACCATATGGGTTATAATCTATTTCCCTAGTTTCTTCCTATTCCGTTTCAACTTTGCAAAAGTGAAGCTTTATGAATTGGGGAGAATTTGAGACTGCTTTTCTGGTTGAACAGCAACGTGATTGTCCAGAATGTAACAATTCTGGCTCCTTTTCATTCTCCAAACACAGATGGGATTGACCTAGGTGACTTTTCATTCTACCACTTAAGAAATATCTCTGTTGCTTGTTTTACATGACAACCATCGGTAAAACTTGGAAGAGAAGTTTGTTTTTGCCTACTTATTCAAATATAAGAGAGTTTTCACAGAGTTAAATTCAAGTAATCTCCTTCAATCTTCAATTCTTCACGTTCAAAGCAAGTGACAATCCTTGCAAGATAGCAGCTGTAACTTTTTGTTGTTCAATCATGCAATTCCCCTGATATAAACACTCTGAAAGTCTTCTTACCAAATTTCTTTGTGAACATATTCAGATTCTTCTGATGATGTTTGCATTGAAGACTGTCATATTAGTACTGGTGACGATCTAATTGCAATAAAAAGTGGGTGGGATGAATACGGCATATCTTATGGTCGTCCTAGCAGAAACATCACTATTCGCAGGTTAAGTGGACAAACTCCAAGTGCAGGGATTGCAATAGGGAGTGAGATGTCTGGTGGTGTATCTGAAGTCCGTGCAAAAGATTTGCGATTTTACGACTCAAACACTGGTATTAGGATAAAAACATCTCCAGGAAGGGGTGGCTACGTGAGGGATGTCTATATATCAAATGTGACATTGTCTAATGTAAATGTGTCTATAAGATTTACTGGCCAGTATGGGGAGCACCCTGATGAGCATTATGATCCACAAGCTCTACCAGTAATAGAGCGGATATCAATAGAAGATGTCACTGGAGAAAACATAACATACGCAGGCCTTCTAGAGGGTATAAAAGGAGACATTTTCCGTAACATTTGCTTTTTGAACATTACTCTCAAAGTAACCTCAACGTGTTCTTGGAATTGTTCCTATGTCCAAGGTTATTCTGACTTAGTTTCGCCAGAAACTTGTAAGCCTCTCAGGGAGAGCATTTTCCCTTCCCATTATTCCAATTGTTATGGTTTGTCAAGTCACCTGCAGAATTCAGGTAATCAAAACAGAGGTGCCTGGTTACAGTCTTGGTAAAATTTATAAAATCATAGGTTTTGCTTGGTGGTCAATTCACCTTCTTTTCTATAATACTTCGACATTTGATTCTTGCCATTTCTCAACCTGAGCTGCTAATTGCCTTGCAGAGGAATGAATGATCCCCGACATGTATAGTTGAGTGGGACTTGCGGATTTTGTGGTTGTTGACTTGTGATATAGTATTGGAAAAAAAAAAAAGATTTTTCCCGTAATTTGTGTGCAGTAACCAATAATTGAGTGATTTGAGAAAGTGAAAATAGAATTCGCATTTTCAAATGATCTTTGTTCGGTTCTTTTCATTTTCTGTGTGATCAAAGAGGAAAATCAATCACAACGTGAACCACTATGCATGTACTAAGCTAACCAGAACCAATAGTTCTGGAGGTTAAGCGTGGTGTTTGGGACTGAGGAAAAGATCTTGGAGGCCGCCAGAACTGGTGATTGATAACGTGGAAGAATTAACCTTAGTTAAATGAAAGAATCAGGCTGTTCTTTGGATATCGAAGTCAATATCGAAGTCATTCTTTTGGATACTTATTAACATCCAACTTTAGAATGGAATTACCCAATTATGCATTCGCATCACGGTATCAGCCGCTGGAATGCAAACTTATGGTGATTCCATTTCTATTTGTAGCGTTTATAAAAAACAATCTTCGAGTTTCCATGATAACGTGCAAATATGTAGTGATGAAAGCTAAGGTTCTGACTCTTCATTTCTTTTCATGAAAATTGTACTGTTTGAAAGTTTCCTATTGAAGAAATTCAAGGTACAACTGAGATGCACTTAAATATCTACATATACAATTTTCATCACACAAAAACTTGTGTTATTGGCAGCAATCAGTCGATGAATATTTCTCAAAGGCTGAGAATTCAGATCTTCATCTGGGGGATGATTCACAGGCGTCCTTCTTTATGACAGAACACAAAACCTGCCTTGAAATGTAGATTTCAAGTTCTTTAGAAACCTCTGTCAATTTCAAGTCAAAACTGCTTCTGTATTTGTTTTTTGGTGAAGGTACTGCGCCAGAAAACATAGGCTGAGAACCCGAAAAACGTCTTCTAGGACTGGAAAACCTTCCTGGCGACCCTGGAACTCTTCCTTGGGAAATAATAGGCATTGAACCGGGTTCAACACTAGTCATGTTCCTGTCCTCGTTCATTAATGGACCACATTTGGTCTCCAGTGGAAGTGGCCTCAAGGGATCTTGTTCCTCCACTAATTTTTGTTTCCTAAGTTTTTCTCTAGCCTTTTCAGCTGCAAGTATAGCTTTATCTCTACTCAGCTTTATCAATTTCCAGGGGTTGATACTAACATGGAATCCTTGTTTCTTGGATACAAAGGCCTGCTCTGGTTCCTTGTCGATTTTTACAGACAGATTTATAGGGTTCTGTAATTGAATGAATCGTCTGGGGTGAGACTGAGGTGTGTATCTCTTCTAGTGACAAAACTGAGGCAAGTAGTTACTTACCTGGTTTCCTCTGTGCCCACAAAAATACCGTGAAACAAATCTTGACCTTTCCGGTGAATCAAAATCGGACTCCGAAGAAAGATCTGAATCATCAAAAGGGTCTATTCCCATTGATTCGTTATCCTCCTTCATAGCCAAGATATAGTCATATGTTCTCATTCCCTGCAGCAAATAGAATTAATAGGCTAACTAGATTAAGAAACAGTCGTCAAATGTAATAATATTTCGTGTGTCAGCATGATCATATAGCAATCAAGATCGTAATTCTTATCCGCCTATCTATGGAAATTCGGTCCAAGAACTTAGATCAACAATTTCTCCTTCCTTTCTTTCTTAGTGCTGGAGAAATTGTTGATCTAAGTTCTTGGACAAGTTAGGCACCAAACCCAACATCTCCTGTATGGTCGTTATTGATTCCTAAAGACACGAGGAACAGAAATGACCAAGGATGTTGGCTCAGCTGTTAATGTTTGTTTTTCATAAGTTTCCTCTTTTTAAGTCAGAAGCCAAACATCGTAATATCATTGATGAGGTTATCTAGTTAATATGATAATTACCTTGCGTATGAGAACAACATGGAAGAAGAAAAGTTGTCCCATGGCTGCTGAACTATAAGCTGTCATCAACAACAACATAACCTGTAAAATTTTCCCAATTTGAGTACCTATGAGTAATAGAAATTTGGCCTAAGACAAATATAAGTAATAAATGCCCTCACAAAGAGTTTAAGGTAATAGTGTGCAATGTACAAGTATATTTACCGTTAAAGTGACAAGAACACTTCTTGGGAACCCAATGAACAATTTCTTCTTCAGCTCCATCTCTATGCCATTTTTGTCTGCAAAGCATCTGATGAAAATTGCAACTGCAGTTGCTCCTTCCATCGTTAGCTGGATCATTTAATTAAAACAAATTAGCCACTAACTGAAGCTAACTGAGAATTGAAGGTAATTGGGAAAACAAATCACTTGGTCTCGAGTAAACAAATGAAAGCTATAGAGCTACTAACCATTAACATGACGAACATCATCAACAGAAAGAATGCGGTGTAATTCCTTTTGCCAACGCAGTTGTTTAACCACTGAGTGGCAAAATTGGGGGAAAAGAAAAAGAAGAGTTAAATTTTGCAAGAATCCATTAAAAGCAATTAATAAAAGCAAAAGAATTCAAGTTCTCACCCTGCAGTGATGGTCAAACCCTTCAACACACCGATTACAGGTCCTGCAATGCTTGCTGCGCTTCTTCACCTGAGGAACACCTTCCAATCGTTACTCAACCACGGTTTCTATTTCTACAACCTAAATATTAGCATGAATGGTTAATGTAGCTAGTGTTCATGCATGTTTTAATACGAAATCTTTAAGCCATAATTATATTACACAAGGCCTAATAATTTGTTGATGGATAAAGTTTATCCAACCTCAAAATCACATAGTGTGCAGTAAGAGATTTCATCATCTTTTGGGACTGGCTCCATAACGTCATCCTTCAGAACCAGGGGAAAAGGTAGCAAAGGTTCCATTTGAACAGTGAATCTCAATGGATCCAAATACTTCCTTCTTATGAAAGTCTTAAGAATTTTCCTCTCCATTCTTCGGAAAAACCTCGCCACTACTTGACTCAGTACAAAACCATAATTCAGACTTGAAATTCCATTGGATTTGGCTTTCTTTTTCTTCCTAAAACTTGTTTTATCAGTAGGGTCAGCAGCGCTGCACCTTATAAATAGGAACATGACGGAAAGTGCCTGCAAAAGATAGCAATATGATTTTGATAGAATTGTTTCAATTCATTGAAGAATTGGAAACACAAGTTATCCACTTCTGATTCATTACCACAAAGGAAAAGACAGTTGTTACTATAATTTCAGCAATTTTGTTTCCAAGAAAGAGCCCAAGGAATGTATAGAAGGCCACAACCAGAAAACAGTAAACTGCCATTCCCACCATCTGCAAACGAAAGTCAAAATCTGAACAAATCAAGCAATATAACACGAAAGTTCTTTACTTTTGTAAATGGGGTTCAATAAACTACACCATTTCCTCTAATTTCTTGGTTAAAGGCGACAACTTTGGTCAAACGTATACCAAATCAGTTGAGTTACAGGTGATTAGGCTACATCTGTGAGAAGCTTTCTATACTCGAAGAATAAATATGCAATCTTTACAAGCTTTTGAACCAGACAAGACCTTAATCCCAAGAACTAAGTTCAAATTATACATAGAAAAAGGACGTGCACCTGTAATGGGTGGAGAGGTCGTTGCCAGCCATGACGTCTCATGTTCAATGGCATTCTGGGGATTTGTATTAGCAGAACTAGCTGTTGCAGTTCTTGGATCGAAACTACAAACGAGGTTCTGGTTCGGGAGTGTATCAGAATCTTAGTAATCCATCTACTTTGTTTAGAATTAGTCTCGAGACCTGAGAGAACCAGAGCTTGTTATTATGTTGCTTGTTTTTAATTCCTGCACGAGAAAAAAGAGGAAAATGTAACAAAGTCTCCAACGGTCGACTAGCAGTAGCAGTGGGAAGGGGAACACTAATATTGTTTTGAAATTTGAACCGCTGGTTCAGATCTGAAATCATCATACGACCGCCAGTTTGACACGTGCAAAGCATATGAGATCAACCTTACCGGTTTTGATGAATACAACAGTGTGTCAGATTTTGGGGGAGTCCACATGAAGGTCCATGATGATCGGCCCATTTCATGAATCCGACAATATTATTTTTTAATAGTGTCAGATTTTTTAATATAATAAATAAATTATTTTTGAAATTTTAATAATTCTTATTCTATTGTCCTATATTAAAATGCGTCAAGGTAATATTGCAAGTTTCGGTTGTGTTCCGTGATTTAAATTTGGTTGTGTATGAACTAGTAGCAATGATTAGGTCTTGTCTCAACCTCCTTGGTGGACCTCTGTTCTTCCTTTAGCTCTTAGTAATGTTGTATGTGCAGGATTTTCATTAGTACAGCTTCTCTCCGCCGTTCATTAAAGAAGGGTCAATGTGGTGGCTCATGTTTGAGCAGTGTAAACTTCTGCTTTTTGCTACGACCGATACTAGGTTTATGTGTTTATAGTGCAAACTTAACTCGTAACAAGCTTGGTGACACCCAGAGTTCCTCCAAACCCTTCAGTGTGTCGAATTGCAAGCACGATGCAATGCACTTGACATACATAAGAAGATTTCGGACTACTGAAGCGGCAGGAGGAACTCCCGGTGACTCCAAACCATTAGTAGAGATCAGATCACTACTCTTTTCACCTTGGATCTTAACATATACTCATGGTCACACACACACACACACACATATAGCATGAGTTAAATGATTAGCACCATCGAACATAGCCACGGTTACGGCCTGATTCTTTTGCACGAGGTGCATTGAACTTGGATGGTTTCTTGGAACACCATTCCACATGCTTTCCATGATTCTCGTACCACTTTGGCCTTTGGAATCTTATATGTCAGTGGAAACTGGAAAGGGTTGCCCTTACTCCAAATAGACGTAATGAACTTCTGCGGAAACTCTGTCCTAGGGGACTAGCTGTCGGCCAATCCTTGTTTGCTCCAGGTATCGAATATCTCAGCCATCTAACCGTTATACTTGCTGTTTTCTGGGCTTCACGACATAAAAAATTGGGCGTTTTCGGCTACAACAGGTGACCTCATCTGAGATAGTGACGGTAACTAGTTTGGAGGCGTCACCCAGAATAGGATGGTGCACTACGCTGTCAACAGAACTCTAAGGAGTCTACACCGGACTCTCGCTCGCTTGGAGTTTGGGCTTTCGCCGGATAGAACTGGAAGTAGACTCACTTACAATGCACAAGATCATCTCTTTCTCAGACACCCGCTCCCAGACACTCAACCCAATAGTCACGGGTATCCTCGAACTGTTCACTCGGAACTGGTCCGTTGTTTATCGACATGTTTACCTAGAGAGCAATAAATGCGCGGACTGGCTCGCCACCCAGACAACACAATCTAACATTGATGTCACTTATTTTGATTTTACACCTATCGGGTGCCAACGTATCCTATTAGAGGATGTCGAAGATCTGTTTTCTCAGATTGGTTTTGTAACCGGTTTATTCCTTTTCCCTTTATTAAAAAAAAACTGGGCCATTTGGCTGCCTCTCAAGTTAAGCCTACACTTCTGTCAAGAATTTTCACAATATAATACGGTTATCATTGCAACAGAAAAGTTTATTGGCGACCAATTCAAACATTGCTAAAAATTAAAAAGTTATGTTAAAAAATAATTTGCGATAAAAAATAATTGTCGCCTTAATAGTCGCTTAATCTGAGTAGCAAAATAATATCCACGACATTTTCTTAAAATCGTTTAAAAAAAGATTTGGATACGCAATATATTCGTTGGCAAAATATACAACCAACAAGAACCAAAAACGTCATACACAGGATTTTGGGAATTATATGTTTCGTAAATAAAAGTTTTTACCTACTAAACCGCAGTCGTATGTAATCATTTTTACTGACAATTTTGGTTTTGTAGCAGAATAGTTTTAGCCACTAATTATTTGTTGTAGGTAAATGTTTTTAAAGATGTTATTGTAGTCGTAGGTAATAACATTTTGTGACGATTTTGTTTTAGTAGATAATATTTTTTAGGGACGATTTTCTTTTTGTAGCAAAATAGTTTTGACAACTAATTGTTCGTTGTAGGTCAATATTTTTAGAGACATTCTTATAAACGTAGATAATAACATTTTATGATGATTTTGTTTGGTAACTAATACTTTTTAGTGACAATTGTTTACCTTTTAAATTTAAATTTTATTGTAATTGTTAAAAACAAATTTAATTTAATTTATTACAATTTTGAAGACAGTTTAAAATATAAATTAGTTCTATTTTATAATTAACGTTGGTGGCATATTTTTTAAATAAAATAAACATTTAAAATGAAATGCATTTTATAAAAAAAAAATTACAGGTTAATTACAAAATTTTATCAAAATTTATAAACAAACTAAGACTCCTCATCGTTATTAATACTGACATAGTTTGAGCCAAGTAATTGCTTAGTCATCTTTTTAAGCTTGTTCACTTCTTTTACATTACGATCTAACTTCTCTTCTGTACATTATAATTTAGCCTTCAGTGTTTGGTTCTCCTCTTGAAGCGCCGTGACATATGCTGGTCGTGACGAAGATGCACCAACTAGCTTAGGGCCATGCCCAAGACTTTTGATATACCCCGATCTTATACCAAGGACATTGTTGCAAATGTCATCGACATCAAGTTGATTTCCCTGAGACAATGATGTCTACAACAACTTCTACATCTTGTCCTACAATTTGAAGTGCAAAATCGAGTTAACTAAAAAATTGTTACTTAGTATTACATGAAAAAAATTAAATTGTAATGGTTAAAATCTTTTAAAGAGATATATCTTTTAGGTTAATTAAAAAAGAGAAACTTGAAAAAAAAGAACAGAGCATGCATTTGGTAAATTCATTTATTAAATGCCTCTCTGCACATTTAGTTCAAAATCTTGAAAAGTTCCTTGAATATATAAATGTTTCAAATAAGAAAATTCACTCAGTAAAGTAAAAAGTAAAAGTAAAACATTACAATGGTAAACAAATTGCCATATGCTGGAAAAAGCATTGATGATTAATGGTTATATCATTTTGCTTAACCTAATTCTACAGGCAATTTGACCTTACCCTATTGTACTGATAGATACCTGGATAAGGAAATGAGTTGACTACCAATTGCTTTACTAGTTAAGCAACCAATATGTTGCTTAGTTACTATAATCACCATTGACAAAGTTCCAATTCATCCAAGATAATAAGAAGATGAAATTGGCACATGTTTATATAGCTTATTGGTAGGAAGTTTGTGGAGGAGAGTAATTGGTAGTGTCGTTACAAGGTTAAGCTAGGTTCCTTATGATGTTATCCTAACTTGTTCCTTTGGTAGATATGGGATTTCTATTTAGCAAATCCCTTGTTATGTACATAACCTCTCATTATTTTTTATAAAATTTACTGAATTACCAAAAAATATATTAAATTTAACAACAAAGAATAGTCAAAGCGTAAAACATCTTAGGTTTTTTAGCCAAATAATTTTCTAACATATAGAGCAAATATGCATTCCAAAAATATTAGTGCTTTTTAATTTTCAATTAACTATACCTATGTTAAATTTATTAGCTTTCAATTCAACAAATGATTTTAGAAGCCCCCAAAAGTGAATAACCTTACAGCAGCTCAATAATCAATTTTACAAATCCCTCAAACTCTAATATAGACCATTTATTGCAATCACGTATAACATAACTATATCATAAATTATGCTATAATACAAGAGTGAATAACTTATAATAGGGGTTATCCAAAGCTTCACAAATGTAGTACAACAATCTTCCTCACACTAACCCAATGCCTAATCTTATTCGGTTAATTAACCACCCATACATGCAAGTAATAATAGGACTTTTGTCGAATACCTTATGGGCAACTAAAATTCATCTCAAGAACAGCATAAAAACTTCGGTTTTCCCTTTCTTCAATAACAATAACACAACAAACGTTTGTCTCAACCATTATCATCACCAATAAGTCGACAACAAACGACCCACTTCAACACAAAACCATTTCCCTTTTCTCAACTTCAATGACACAACATCATGGTAAGGTCAACACTACTTACCAAATGAAGAGAGCAACCGCAAGTCAAAGAATCGTTCACAAAGTCGAAGATTGAGGAGAAGATAGGGCAAAAAGGCAACGTTGATTTTGAAAAAATGAAGGAGAATGGGGTTGTGTCGTGAAAGGGGGGAAGAAAGGAGGCCGAGCGTCTGTTTATTTTTTTCACATCCTGTACATTTGGCAACACAAAACATTTACTACAAAAATCAAATAGCGTCACAAATTGTAAAACATTTTATATCCCAGGGATGACATCGTCCACTTATTTTTTAAACTTGTTCACCTTTTTTGCGATGGACAAAACTATCGTCGCTAATGGTAGCGAATTCGCTACTAATTATACCCAACGTCGCCAAAACTCAAGCACTTTTTTTACATTCTTAATTTTTTTAATTGATTAACATATATGAGATATTCCTATTACATACAACAAAATGAAAATGTTATCTTTTACACTTATATATGCAATTGTTCTTGATTTGCTTAATTTTTGGGAATTACCAATCTTTAATTTTAATTTGGTAGATAAACAAAATAAAATTGGGAAATTTGTAAAATTTTGTTTCTTCTTTTTCTTATTAGTTAAACTAATAAGGAATGCATACCACATTTCATTTTTACGAAATTCATCATTAACATGACAATATTTACCCTTTAGCCTTATTGATACGGAAACCCCAAGAAAACAAGGTTCTTGAAACCCCCTAATCCTATTGAATCAAAACCCCAATCTTTCTATTCTAAGAACATGTCAGATCAAACCCCAAATCATAAGTTTGAGACCCAATCTCAAAGAAATCAGAAATCAATTTACGTTGCAAGAATTTACTTACCGATGCAAATCAATTTCTTGAAGTAACCATGAAG
>JAOSBL010000004.1:4927491-4943169 GCA_027568915.1 Erythroxylum roraimae | reverse complement strand
AAACTCTTTGTTTGAGGGTATTGAAATGTGAATGATGAAAATTAGTTGTAAGTATTGTATTAAAGAGTATGATGAAGGGAAAAAAAATTGAGGGTGAACTCCAATTGGAAGTTTCCCAAAATGGTGATTGATTTGTATGGGCACGCCACTGAACAAATTGTAACGAGCAATATTACACATATGTTTTATGGTTCAAGGGTTGGACTCCGAAAAACGGGACCCAACATATTTGGTATCAGAGTAAGAGGAGATTACAAGGAATGGTACGATGATAGTTATGGTATTGTTAAGAGTTGGGTTCCAGAAAAGGGATCCAACATCAACCACCTGAATCTAAGGGAAGATTATCTACAAAAGATCATGGAGAGAGGAGAGATCAAAAAGCATAAAGGAGAAGAAAATTTACTGTTCGCGTAGCCTTTAGAGTTAGAATGGTTTTACACTTTTTGCAGATTTTCCATTAGGGTTGTTTACGTTTCTGCAGTGTTTTTCTAAGTATTTTCAGATTCTTTAGGAAAAGACCAGGGATGGAGACTTTGTGTTTTGTTATTTCTTTGATTTTCACTTTTGTTATGAGTAGCTAAATCCCTTTTCTTGGTTGAGGGAAACTAAGTTATCATCTATTATGTGTGAGATGTTCCAATAAAGTTTGTTTGTTGATGAAGATTGAGTGTCTTTCGAATTGCTTTTTATAATTGAATTGGTTGATTTCTAGGTGCGCAACTAGGAATTGATTCGTTTAATAGCTAGATTAATAAAATTTGATGTTCAGTTTTGTTAATCACAAGTGACAATTAGGATTACCTTCTTTACATTAGAGAGGGAAATTCTAAGAAGAAACTCATCTTGATTAAATGTATATCGTACATGTGTTATCTTGTTCATTGGTTTCTTAGTTCTTAAAGCTATTATTCAATTGAACTTACGATCGTATCTAAGTTGTTGATTAATAAGAATGCTTAGAATACATGTTTCTATTCATTTACACTTAAGAGAAAACATCTCTTAATGAATGTTTATTGATGAACTGAATTTTATATCAATGGTCCATTTTAGTGTGATAACATCGGTGACCCGAAACTAAGGCTTGTCTATTAAATTTTCAGATCCAATTACTTTAGTTGATTTTCAATTTTGTCATTCTTTTCTAAAATGCCGTGAATTAAAGCCAAACACCTCCCTATTTGTTTTAGTTTTAAACTCATATAACCTTTACCGTTAAAAATTTCTCGCGGGAACGATCCATACTTTCCACTACTACATTAATTTGTATTGCAAGAAGTTGGTTTCTTTTTAAATTTGGTTGCAAGCGACAGTAGTACCATTGATCTTGTTTTCTTCTTCTTCTTCGTGACTTTCTTCATCTTCTGTGAGCTTCTTTACTTTCAAAATTTTCTCACCCTCACAACGCAAGCTTTGCTCTCACTTTTAACTTGCTCTTTCTTTTTGTTATCTTCTTCACTGTCACTGAAATACCTAACCTTACAACCTTCGACTGTTGATGATCATGTTGCTCTGGAAAACTAGGGTTCACGTGATTTTGAAGATTTTGGAGTTTTAAACAAGTATCTATCGTATGGTTCTTCATGATATATAAGATGAAATATGCATCATGTTAGTTAACAATTAAGTTTTTATAAAATGAGGTTGTATATTCGCCGAAACGTGAGTGAGAATTTTGGGTGTGCCGCATGTCTTGCTTTTGCTTATTTGATGATCAATATTTCATAAGATGGCGTTGAAATAATTTTTGAGTTAGAAAGTTCATTGAAAATGTGTATAAAAGAGTGCAGAAAAATTCATGAAAGATGATATACGTATGCTCTGTTTTTACTGTCATTACGTAAATCTTTTTGGGTGTTTTAGAAATGAACTAAAATGAGTTTTCAGTTAAGGAAAAAGGCATAACGTAATGTTGTGATATGGGAAAGAAAGATTAAAATGATAGTTAGAGATTAATTTAAGGGGGTGAAGAAAATAGAGAAGTGCAGAAAGTGGAGAAATGCAGAGAAAATGAGAAATGCGTATATGAACTGTTTGGTTTTTGTTGTTGTGATTAATCATAGATTTTGATTTTTTGTGTGAATGATTTGAGTTAAATGGAAGTCGAAATGAAGAGAAAATAATAGAAATAAGTTAGAAATGTTGGATTTAGCAAAAGAGATGAAGAAGTCATGGGAAAGACACTGTTTCATAAAATTTGGAAAAGACCTTCTGTGGAGTCACACGATCGTGCAAAAGCATGATTGTGACTAAAGGAAACCTTAGAGGCTTTGCACGATCGTGCTTAGAGAGGAGAAATTAGGAATTGCATGATAGTGCACAAGCACGATCATGACAAAGAGGAAGCGTCTCGCAGTGCGCGATTGTGCCAGTGAGAGTGCAGAGATATATGACAACTGTGAACATCCTTCACTCTTTTGGCCATAACTTCTTTTCCCGACCTCTGAATGACTTAAAATTTGAACCACAAATTCCTCACACATTTTTTTCCTCTCCAAAAAAACTCATGGCCATATAAATTCATTAGGAAAGGAGTGATTGACGAGTTTAGAATGAAAATGATGATGTGTGCTGGAATATTGTTAAATGGAGTGTTTTCACTTAACAGACATCGGTATTTTGGCCATATCTTGATCTGTAGATATCCAAGTGAGATTATTTTTAATTTAGATTAAACTTGAGACATATTGCTACAAATTTTATGAAGGAATCAAATTTTTATTATGTCTTTAAAAGTTCCAAAATCGGGCTTAAAATTGAGTGAAGAGTACTATTGCAGTTTGAGTCCAGTCCGAAAGATTTTATGTATAACTTGCAGAATAATGAACCAAATTGTGAGAACTTGGTGTCATTAGAAACTTAAGGTATATGGGAACGCTTGTTTAAAAGAAGGTGATGCCCAAATACTTCATTTTCCTCATCAATATGACTATGCAAAATTGACCCGAAAATCTATTTCGAAAAAAAAGTTGGAATGATCGATTGAGTATGAACTTAGAATAAATTTGTTTTATTGAGGTGGAAACCTAAGTTCAAATTAGACTTATGTGAGTTTTGATATATAAATGATCATGTGATGAGAATAATGGAAATATACCTATATATATGTGCATAAATGAGTACTCATATAATTATGCAAATTTGTTATATGTGTAAACGTATATTGCATGATATAGAGGAGCATTTAGAGTGTCAACATCCAGACTTTGTCGGGACTTCGAGGCAATAGCTTTCTGGAGCAACCTGTGAGTAACCTAGATAGTCTCACTTAAATAATTATTAGTTTTAAATTATGTTCTGAATTATCTTATGAATGTGAATTTGATTGTGTTAATTCTAGACATTGAATGTCATAGGCGTTTGATACATGAATGAGATACTGGAAATGCCCCTTGTATGTGAATTTGACGAAATAAGTGCTACTCAACATTATTGTTGAATGTCGAACTAAAGTTCGATGATAAATGTGTTATGAATGTGAAACTGAAATCTGACGACTGTTTGAAAATATGTGAATGTGATGCATTTCATTACAGGAAAGCATGAAAGATAAAGGCAGTTGTAATTAAAGTCACCAGTAAAAAGAGCTTAAAGCTAGCTCAGTTGCTATTATACCCGGTATCCACTAAGGGATATGGTATATTATCTTATACAAGCTCGGTATCCACAAGAGATATGGGCTAGTAAAAAGGCACTCGGTCACAACAAAGTAACAAATGAAAGTGAGTCTCATGTGCATTGCACTTATAATTGTTGTGCATGTTTTAAATGATCGGTTGGACTGCTCTGAGTGTGATATGTGATGCTATATGATAAATGAAATGATGTGAATTATGTGTTTATATGTGTTAATGTGTTATATGAATTGAGTGAATCATCGAGGATGGTTACCTCACTAAGTTCACAAAACTCACCAAAATTGCAAAGTTGACATTTCAGGATCGAAAGAGGACACTAGTGATAGAGAAACTCTATGAGAAGCATAGTTCTTGTACTTTTGGAAAGAAGAAATAGCTTAAAGGTCGGTTAGTTGAGATTGAAGGATTAGATAGAATTTTATAAACTTCCTTATGTGTGTAGCGTGTTTTGTATTAGTTTTGATAATGTACATATATGGATAAAGTATGAAATACTACAACGTACGCATTCAATTTTTATGAAATGAAAAAAGCAATTCAGTTTTAAAATATTGTGACATTTACACGCTAATTGATGTTGCCATGATTAAGTGAGTGTCGTGATTGCTCTAGCATGCTACCCTTGTAGGGTACGTATTTGAATATCACTCAGGATATCGGGTACGTGTCTTGCGAGAGTGGGGTACTACTGTAACTTTCATATCATTAGGCACGTTGAAGATGTATAAGTGCTAAACTAAACTACTTTCACTTATCATCAAAATTGGAGTTGAACATATCACTTTATTCTAAATTGACATTTACAAAATATAACTCTTAACATTATTAATCAAGGTGTTTAGTATCATCTGAACAATGTCACGTTCTTTATTATTTACATCTCATTTCCTTTTATGAAGCTATTATATATATTCACATTTGATGGTATATACTACATGTTGTTTTAAGCTTCCTTGAATCTCGAAGATGACATGTATGCCCATGGAGGCAGAGCGCTGTCACAGCGGTCCGTAAAGGATTAAGGTAATCCGTTGTTTTGAAAAATTCGTCAATTTCACAGACTTCGTCTAGTCAATCACGTATGCATGTCACTCTAATTTCGGTTCATTTAAGGGTTTACTAATCTGACAATATCTAAGTTCTATACTGATTGTGTTTTAGGTAAACTGTTTCATACTGGCAATTTATCTAGAGAACTTATCTTCCATACTAAATATGGCGACTTATGCACTATACCCTCTACAAGTTTAGTTATAGCAGAAACGTTGTTGTAAGAGGGTGTGAAAAATCCTACACTTGAGGGAAGAACTATCATTGTTTCGATTGATGCTGAACATGTAAAGACCCTTCTTGGAAAATCCTGATATTGGGGACTCATTTACAATTATCGACTCTCATTTTCTTGGAATCCAAAAAAATAATTATATCATTGTCATTTATCGATGCAATCAATTGGGCTCAGCTTTAAAGTTGATTTATTGTTGTATCTATAAGAATTTGTCAAACAACCTTTCTACTAGTTAGGGGTCAAGTTGCGTACTATTGGGTGTGGACTATTATTGTTCTTGGTCTATGACCGTAAGTAAGAATTGTTAACCTTCTAATTCAAAGTTCGTACTACTCCCTATATCATATTATTATATTGATACAATTATGAAAATTTTTATAACTAATTTTTGCACTGTTAGTAAATATTAATGATTAATTAATACTACTGTTTAACACTTAAAATTAAGTTGTGTGTGTTTTTTTAACAATACCTTGTAAACATACAAAACAAATCTCCAATAAAACATATCTTAACTGTAATATATTATATATAAAAATGTTAGTTTAATAATTTTGGAAAATATTAACCTTTTGGTGACGATTTTGGCAAATGGCCACTAAATGTGTTGTTGTGGACCATTTGGTGACGATTTTCAAAATTCATCACCAAATATTGACCCTTTGGCAATGCTTTCAAATATCATCACCAAATGGTTACTTTTAGCGAAAATTTGGTATACGTAGCTAAATGTCTAAGAACCTTTGGTAGCGATCTCCTAAAATAGTCACCAAATATCTTTTTAGTGATGATTTTACATAATCGTCACCAATTGTGAACCCTTTGGTAACAATTTTGGAAAAGTGTCATCAATTGTTTACCAAATTATGACGACGATTTCTGAAAAACGTCACAAAAAGTTGATTTAGCGACGAATTACTAAAATCGTCACCCAATGTATACCATTTTGTGATGATTTTCAAAAATCATCACTAAATATTCACCATTTAGAGATGATTTTTGTCATTCGTCACCTAGTTTTAATGTCGATTTTTAGAATTGTCACCATATGGTCACTTTTAGCGACAATTTTTGAGTCGCAAAAAACACATAGCTAAATATCTACTTTGTTATAATGTATGATTACAAATGTAAGCTGCGAAGGACCATATCGCCCATGTATAATCCTTAGGTCAACGGAGCGAATGTCAATGAATAGTTATTTGTTATCTCACATATGTTCGAGATGACTTTATTTATGTACAATGCCAACAATAATATACATACCATCCTCATCCTGCTCGTCTGCGGATTTTTAAACCCATCTCTGCGCTTTCTAAAACTCACCATACTCTTTGAGAACTAGAAGTGTTCTCTCCAGCTATCAAAAGTATTAAGAATCGCATATAACAAATTACATAAACATCCTACTACCTTATAAATCTCTCTCTTTGTAGTTGTTGTTCCGCTGATTAATTCCTCATATCCAAATGTGGAACCAACCAAGCCGGCTCTTCCAAGGGCTCAACAAGAGGGATTTAATATGGACAACTTTTCATGCATCCTCCCCTCTCATGCATGTGCCAAGCTCATATAAGATTTTTCAGAGAAAAGAACAACAAAGTGAAAACAAAAAGATAAGACCTGGCAGCTTATTCAAGACGAGAACCACGTACAACGGTCGCCCTAGATTGTGGAAAATGTGGTGCAAGATTGAGGAAGTTGTGGAGAACCAGGCATTGCAGATACCCCATTGTTGTCTGCTCCATCTCCGCTTCTCGGTGCACCGATAATCGATGAGATAGCTGCTGCTAAGGCGGCCGTGAAGTTCGGGTCAGAAGCAATCGCTGCAGTGACAGTGTCGACCACAGAAGCGTGCCTTTGGCCTAACGGCGAAGTCGTGATTGCCTGTGCCTTTGGGGGAACATATATGGGATGTCCTAGAAGTTGAGAGCAGCCATGCAAAGAAATAGGAAATGTGGCAGGTGATTGAGGGACGCGAAGGAAGGGCATTGCAGTACTAGGACTCTGTGTCAAGTCGAGAGTTATGGTAGGGAATGGCGCGGAGGCTGATAGAGTAGCCATGGTCGAAGCGTAAGGCAGCGAAGGGAAGAAGTTGTTGGAAGATGGTACAGATTCTTTGCTTGTAGTTGAACCTGAAAGAAGCATGGTTGCTGCTGCTGAGGTAGTATTGGCCATTGCTGTTGCTGGAGGTGGAAGAGGGTGGTTGTGGTTCCCTTCGTATGTTGTAATGAGAATCGTTTTGTCCTCCACACATCTTTGGACCTAATATAGGGAACACACAGACAAATTTATGTATGCACGGCTAAGTTATCTGCAGCCATATTAATGGCTTTAAAAATCATCGGAAGCAATTACTTCAGGAATACCAGTTTCTTCGTTTAAGTTGTCTGGTCATCATGTTTTAAGGAAATGACAAAATTTCATATATTTTAAGTTGACTTGATGTTAAATGCAGTTGTCAATCACCAACATTTCTCACGAGTGAACATGGATCATCATATACCTGCTTACGAACTGGGCATCCACCAGCCATAGTGCAACGATAATAGGCACGAGGACAAGGGTTACCCTTGGCCATCTTTTGTCCATATTTTCTCCACTGACATCCATCGCTGATCTGAACCGAGACATTGATAACTAACGTTAAACTGTTGAGTGAGGTTCAGAAATCTGTCATTAAGTATCTAAGGTTGTGTTCAATTTGCCAACGCTCACCAGAGGAGCCTCCGATCGTGCACGTACAGACACTCTTGCCTTTCTGAAAGGAACATCATGGACTTGGTCACCGGACTTGCCTTGGTCTAGTTTCGAGCTTTTAGAGAACCCCCAGCTTTGAGAAGTTTGATCGAGACGCTCCTCAATGGAAGGTTGCTTTCCAGGAATTTGAGAAACGGCATCTGTTGTATGTGTTGGAGAAGCCGACACTTCTTGTGTCTTCTCGTCAGACATAGAAGGATCACTGACATCTAATGTGGCAGGTGGCCGTGGGTCCTTAAACTGTTGGGCTGACATAATGGCACTTGACATTCCACTCTGATCACCCTTCTGTATCAATCATTGACGTGATTCAAAAACTATGGAAATTAGTACAAAAATATCTCTTCGTATTAAATTCAAAACTAATCCAGATATTGATAGAATTTATGAAAGCACTCAGGAAATTGGATTTCATGGGGGATCAGTCATCATTGTCAGCATTTACCGGACGTCAGATGTATGATTCTATATCTGCAAGCTAGTAACTCCCATGCCGAATAGTTTAAGATGATAGGTGGCAATTCTGCCACCTGGTGCACATGAAACTACTGTATATATATATATGAGAAGTATTTTGATCAAAGTCTTGCCTGAATCAAGACGAAATCCAATAGAAGTTATTTATTTAAGATAGAAAAGAACATGGAAATTTCTCTTCTGCTAGTGGATTTGGAACTAAAGTTGGAAAAAGTGTGCTTGTTAAGAAAATGAGAAGTGATAGCAGATCAAGCAAGCACGTTTTTCCTATTCAAGTGAAGCACGTTACCTCTTTCTTTATGAATAAAAGAAGATACTTTGGATTTCTTTTGTTAATCTCTCTTTTCAAGAAACTTCGAACAGTCAATTAGGCTTTGATGATAATAGAAAAGGCAATGAATTGGGCATGCTTGGCTCTTCCTCTTTATTCTAAGACCAATCTAGTTGAGAAGATGTAAACGAACGGAATCATCACCTGCTCTCCCCGATTCCCATATGCCTGTTTTTGGATTGCCATGAGTAACTGAGTCTGAAGGTCTTTGTAACTTCTGGTAACTTGATCCAACATGATTTTCAGCTTCTTATTTTCATTGTGTAGTCTATCCAGCTCGATTTGTGCTATACTCAGCTGCGAAATAACCAAATCTCTATTCTTGAAATTTCAACTTGGAATATAAAAATGTAATACACAATTAAACACATATAAATGCTTTGTCTGAATGAATAACATGGGAAAATCAGATAGATTCCGAACAATTAAGATGCATAACTCACTTCGCTGTTGGGTTTATGGTCACTTTCTGTTTTCCAAGTCCCAGAACCTGAAGTGTGAAGATTCAGTCCGGTCTGCAAGACAAAAAGAAAAGTCAATCCGAAGTAAACACAGGTTTGCTTATGTCCATACAACTTTAGACCTTCAAACCTTTCACAACAAACAAAAAAGACAAGGGTATGAGATAAAAGGCAGCAAAACCTTACATTTACAAGGGTATCAACTAGAGTACTTGACGATCCATTCTTGGTATCTTGATCACGAGACAACACTGCATCAATCCTATCACTTGATGAAAAGAAATCGACTTCCTTGATCACGGGCTTGCTATGATCGATGGAGCTGTTGTTTTCGTGATCGGATGCACATGAGCTCCCCAGGGGAAAGTCACCGGAGTGCAAGAACGTCAATTCACGTCCGTGTTTTTCCATGACAGAAATAGTAAGTCGGGGGGAAGAGAGAGAGAGGGAGAGAGAGAAGAAGAAATGAGAAAGAGCAAGTACATACAGAGGCGGGGTAGTAGTTGTGTAGGCTTTTTCAACTAAGAGTGAACTTGTATTTGGTGGTACAAAATAGAAAAAGACTTTAGCTTAAGCGACCGAGAAGGCCAGCCGCTTTCTTCGCGGGATAGATGACGTGATGACTCCGTTAACCTAAGGAAAGGGGGTTGAGTTCCGTTAAAGATGACGGAGTGACATTTTAGTCCACATGGGGTGGGGGAGGATAGCGTCGTCTGGAGGTCAACTGTGTTGACGGCTGGGCTATATCTGACGGTAGTTAGAATACCTAATCCCACCATCTGTAAAAATTACCCAACCTCAAATCATCTACTGGGCTCCTATCTGTAGGTGGGATCAACATAAAATTATGTATCATTTAATATGATATTAAAATTATGCATCATATTTACCGAGATCTTGTTCGTGCTATTGAAGGCCTGATGGCAAAACAGGTCAAGATCATTGGTACCAAGTTGTCAACTATTGTGTACCTGGGAAAGTAATCACACTGTGGTCTGAATGGTACATTTCAACGAAGTCTAAGATCTAAACCATATATGAATACAAGTTATAGTCTAAGATCTCAATTGTTAATACTTAATAGCATCTTACTCTAATAGAAGCTTTGGCTGCCAGTCTCGAAATGGGCGAAGCGAGACTAGCTTTTGCACACATTAAAATGGAGGCAGAAATCCTAACACTTTTTCTAATAACCCCCGGTGAACTGGACCTTCCTTTGGGTTCTCTAGCCTAGTTGCCAACACTAATACATGCACCCAATCTAAATCCAATTATCCTAAACCACCTACCAAATGTCAAATTTACTGGAAGCAGCAGGGCCATATTACATCCCATTACCGTTTTCAATATTTTGAGTCTAGAAATCTTCCAACTAGGCCTCCTCTTGATTCCACCTCCCTCAGCATTGCTTTCTTTATTTTGAACATTCACGATATCTTGGACAATATTTCAACTTTAATAATGTCTTTGAATGGTTAACTGATACTGGTGCCACTGCCCATATAACACTTGATCCTCATGTGGACTTTATAACTCCGTATAATGATTCAAAAGAAGTTATTGTTAGTAATGACCAAACTCTTCTAATTTCCTCTTACTGGTCTCTTTACATTTTCTACATAAATTCATCTATCTTTGTAATGTTTTAGCAGTTTCATATCTCAATACTAAGCTTTTATTGATTGTTAAATTTGTTACTGATAACTCATGCCTCATTGAATTTGGCCATTTTTATTATGTTATGAAGGGCTTTCAATCTAAGATACTGCTCCTTGCGAGTTCCATCCATAATAATCTTTACCTAATGAAAATTTCGCTGCACTTTAAAATTCTTGTTGCCTACACAGTCACTCTGGTTTCACTAGATCTTTGATTTCAACGTCTGGTTCATTCAAGTTGGTCATCATTTTCTTGTAGTCCACCAAGTCCTTACAACTTATTTGTTGTAATATTTGGGGACCTTTCCCATCTTAATCTTTTTCTGGTTATCGATATTTTATCATTTTTATTGACAACTTTAGTCGATATCCCAGGATCCTTCCTCTCACCTGCAAATCTCATACCCTGACTACATTTCAAACTTTTAAAACCACAAACAAATTTATTTCTCTACCACCATTAAAACTTTTCAATAAGATGGAGCTCCTAAACTTATCAAAAGCATTTTTGTTTAACACCTTACCATAAATGGTATTACTTACTGTATTTTATGCCTTCACACTCCTCAACAAAATAGTCTTATTGAACGAAAAATTCATCACATTACTAAAACAGGCCTCACCCTTCTTCTTCATGCCTCCCTTCCCAAGGTTTTCTTATTTGAAGCTTTTTCTATCAATGTCTATCTCGTCAACCTATTGCTTAACCATGTCCTTAATTACAAATTGAATCCCTTTTCACCATCCCACCTATTCTCTCTCATTTACGAGTTTTTGGATGTACTTATTGTTACTTTCTAGGCTCCACTTGTCCCAATAAATTAACCCCCAAATCTAGTCCATGTGTCTTCCTTGGCTACTGCTCTCAGTATAAAAGGTATCGATGCTTTGATCCTTAAACCTCCAAACTTTTTATCTCTCACCATATTTGCTTCCTTGAACATGACTTTCTTTATGCTCACTCTACATCTACAATGACTCCATCCTGTTCTTCAACCCTTCTCGCACTTCCTTTACCTTTCAACCCACTTCCTTAATCTTCTCCACACACCACACCTTTCCCCTTCACCTCCTCCACCTCCACCTCCACCTCCACCTCAACTACCACCATCTTCCCATCCCATAGTCACACGAACCATAATCATACACGTATCCCTCAATCTTTTGCTGACTACATCAGTTACTTTATAGTTAATACATCTTCCTCTGACCTTACATCCTCTACCTAAGTCAACAAAATTTCTGACTGACGCCAGGCTATGCTTGATAAGTTTACTACTCTATATTGATACTTGGACTCTTATCCCTCCTCTCCCTAATGCCAATATTGTCGGATGTAAATGCGTATTGCGTACCAAACAAAACCATGATAATTCTGTTCAACGCTATAAAGCTCGTCTTCTTATTAAAGGTTTTCACCAAGCTTTCGACATTGACTAACTAAAACCTTTAATCTTGTTATCAAACACACTACCATTTGTATAATCCTTACACTTACTCTTTCTGAAAATTGGTTAGTTCTTCAACTTGATGTCAATAATGTCTTCCTTCATGGTCATCTTCAAGAATAGGTCTTCATGTCTCAATCTCCTAGTTTTATAGACCCATACTATCCTCATCATGTGTGCCATCTTCACAAAGCCCTATATGGTCTAAAACGAGCTTCTCGAGCTTGGTTTCTCGTCTAAGTCAGAAACTTCTTAAATTCCACTTTACTTCATCCAAATCTAACTCTTCTCTATTCATTAACTCCACCTCATGTCACAAAACTTTTGTCATAGTTTATATGGATGATATCTTGATTATAGGTTTCTTACCCTCTTCCATTTCCTCTCTTATACATAATCTTCACCACACTTTCTCCATTAAAGACTTAGGCATGCTCTATAACGTTCTTATTCTTGAAACCACTACTACGTCCATAGGTCTTCTACCTACTAAAATCAAATACATAAAAAAAAAATCTTTTTCTTTGGATTGGTCTTAATAATTCCAAACCTATCCACACTCCAATTACCCTATCTCCACCTCCAAAAATCATGGCAAACCACTTTTGGATCCCATTTAGTATAGAAGCATTATTTGTGCTCTTTAATATCTCTACCTCACTCGTCCTAACATTCAGTTTGTTGTTAATAAAGTCCCTCAATTTTTACGTTGATCTACTGATGTTCACTAGATTGCGATTAAACAAATCCTCCATTATCTTTGTTCCACACAATCTTATGGCATTATTTCCTCAGTTCATCCTCATTTACCTTATCTGCTTACTAGGATGATGATTGGACTGCTAGTCCAGATGATAATGTTCTACCTCTAGATATTGTATATATCTTGGCCCAAATATGATATCTTGGAGTGTCAAGAAATAACCTAATGTTGTCAGATCTAATACTGAAGCTGAATGCCAAAGCATTGCTCTTGCTAGAGTGGAACTCTATTAAATCACTTCTCTACTAAAAAAAATTAGTTTATATAGTTTCACGCCTATATTATAGTGCCACAATCTTAGTTTCACATTCCTTAATTTTGATCCAGTCACTCATGCTCGTACTAAGCACATTAAGATTGATGTCCATTTTATTCAAGACTTGGTTGTTAGTAAAGCACTTTTTATCAGACATATTTCATCTTTTCGTCGAATTGTTAATATTATGACTAAAGCTTTGCCTTCATAAATGTTCCAACGTCTTCATGACAAGCTGACAATTACACATCATCATGATCTTGAGGGGGACTGATAACATCATATACCTCAGGATCTCAATTGTTAATTTTTAGTGATAAGATCATTAGATCTATTCTAGATATGTATCAATTTTTTAGTTGTATATTTCCACATATCTACTGTATTTTTACTTGTAAATTAAGGCCTAAAAGCCTTCATTAATATATGAAAAAAAATACAACATAATTTTTACAATTCCTTCAAGAACATCATGTGTTTTAACTAAAGGGAAAAGATGAGTGAAGGAAATTAAGAGAAATTAACGGAGGAAGCTTTCAGACAATAAGAGATAAGGTTAAAATTAACTAAATATTTTAGAACAAAAAAAAGGATAAGTTCTAAAATTTTAAATAGATATAAGGAAATTGAAGCATAAGATTATCATAAATGTTATATTATAATTGTATAACTAATTACAACTTATATATGTAATTTTTTAGATACTAAGTAACTAAGGTTGAGTCTTTAAATTAATAATTTGGATATAACCACACTAAAATTATTATAGGTTACTATATTAATTTTTATATATTCAAATTTCTGTCATTATTAAAATACAAATTAATGTACATTATTAACTTAAGTACATAGACCTATATGTGTTACAATATATGTTATTATGAACACTTTTTGTTGTAGAGTGAGGAAGATATATAAATATAATTATAAGTAATGTAGATAAATGGTAATTATAAAGTATAAATAAAATTAAAATAAAACCTTTTTGTTAGTAAAAATATGAATTTGACAAAGTTAGACTATATTTCATTATTTCTTGAGGGAAGGTCTACTAGCACGACATTGCTATCTCTTGTAATTTTGGAGAACAAAGTTTTAATGGGACTGGTTACAAAAGGTGCGGCGATACATGTACAAGTGGAGACTGTAGAATAAGTGCTTTTGATTACTCTCTCGAGTGGAGTACTAGAATTGAACATGAGTTACAGTTCCAAGCAATTCCACAGCCTCCAAGTATGAATGGGGACCTTCGTGCGATGTTGATCAAAGAAAAAGGGAACTCGGAAAAACAATAAAAGCAGTGGATTTCTTTTCATCTTATGCCCACAACAAGAGACAGAAATCTCACGCGGAAATTTTGGACCTTTATATAATCATGTCTCCTTTTCTGCTAGACAGATATACTTTGCAGATTGGTCATCAGATCCGGCATTACATTTCCAAGTCTATCAAAGTGACATGAATCTATTCAAAGACAAACAGAGATTGAAATTCCACGGCAAACAAAGTTTTTGGTCTACTTTTCTTTCAGCTTTAGGCATACTAGTTAAAAGAGATTAGTGTTAGTGCCCAAGCAATCACAACAATACTTGCGGAAGTCAGTGTCCTGTCTCTACTTTGTACTAAATCAATTTTCATACGCATAATACACCCCCAACTTCATTCACATTGCACATTGATAGGAATATCCATAAAGAAGAAAAAAAAGATCCCTTTGAATTAAAACGAGGAAAGCATTCTCATAACTTTTCTCTACCACAAGGATAGCCCGTCCTTTATCAATTAACGATGTAAGAAGGAAATTTTGGTGCTTGAGAACCTTTCAATAGTTCATTAGTTATAAAAATAACATTCTCATGGATGTTTATTTTAAAAAATTATAGCATACAACTTAACAAAAGTAGTTTTTAATGGAAAATTCAATTACCGTAAAAGCATGCACTTGAAAAATTCCAAAAAATAGACGCATGCATTATTGAAATTATTACAACATTGGACTCAGTTCTAAAGTACTCCCTCCGATTCATAATAAGTGTCGTTTTAAAGGAATGCACACTTATTAAGAAAGTTAATGAAATGTCTAATATACCCTTATTAATTACATGTTAAAGTGTCTTGAAAATATAATCTGTGTAATTAAGATGTGAGAGAAATTAAAGGTTAATTTTGAAAGTAAAATTATAAACATACATACAAAGTCAAGAATGACACTTATTTTGAATAATTAAAATGCATCTAAAACGACACTTATTATAAATCGGAGGTAGTAGTTGTTAGTTATTGTCTGATAGTCCCATGAGAACAAGTGATATAATAGTTACTAATTAGCATCCAAGAAAATACGCCACCTGTTTTTATCTCTACTCTTTGTTTTCTAGTGTTAAGAACGGGGTAATTGAGTTGTTCAACGCCAATAAATTAGAAAACCTTGTATAGCATGTTTAAATTATGGATTGTGTTTACTCACATGTATGGACACGGGCGTGGAGGTACGTTTGCTGCAGTGGGGTAGCTGGATAAGAAGAAGAAGAAGAAGAAGAAGAAGAAGAAGAAGAAGAAGAAGAAGAAGAAGAAGAAGAAGAAGAAGAAGAAGAA